>JAOVYX010004545.1:0-10155 GCA_035668315.1 Drosera spatulata
AAATAATGAAACATCATTTGACCTTCTGTTGTGTTCAGGCACCCAACCCTCTACCTCCTCGTAAAGTGTTGATATCTGAGACGAAAATTGTATGTTTGTTTACTAGGGTCTATCTTCTTACTTCTATGTGCAGGAGTGGCCTGGATATGATATTTTGCAAAAACAATTTGACATTTATAGAAGAGAACACAAAAACCATAGACGGCATCCTTGAAAGAATTAAGAAGCAGCCTGACACTAATTTTCAAGCCCGAATCCTATCTTTTTCCAATGAACCTCTAACAATATCTTGCAGGTAGCTGTAGCTATGAAATAGTTTTCACAGAATCCAAGGTTTTAGTAGCATTCCATTCTATTGGTACAAGAAAACAGATTGATGAATTGATTGCCACTCCAAGAATAACCTAAAACCCTAACACCAATGAATTACCAAATATAACCTTGGAGTGGCATATGCATCATCATCAGTTGTTTGCTAGTAAGCTCTTCTTTATGGTCTGCTTGAACGGTTTATCGTGCTTTCCTATATCTGGTTGTATTCAATTAGATGACAAGTGTATAAGGTGCATTATGATGAATTGGACTTTGCGTACCCAGTTATCTACATCTTAAAAGTGTTGCAGTGAATTGAGATAGCTTTACCTACTTATTGCCTTGGCTCTTTCAGAGCCCATATGTTACCATGAGTTATTCGTGGAAAATATTTTCAGGTTGGGAACTTCTCAAGTTCCTCTTCATGAGGTGATCTTTTCAACTGTCGACAAACCCAAACTTCTTAGTCAGGTATGACAAGCTACCATTTTCTATTTATATTTTTAACGATTGCATGTACGACTGTACATCTCTTATAGTTATGTTAGTGTCTCGGTTATGGGTTGGGAAAAATGCTAATTAGATGATAGAATTGGATATCAAAACGGATGCTTTTTAGTTTCCTTCTCTTGCTTTCTTTTCGACCTATCGAAGTGGTTATGACGGTTAGTTGGTTAGAATTGCCTCTTATCTTTTGGCATCAAAGAATGCTTGAGAGCATATAAAAGAATGTTTCAGTGAGAGATTATGATTCCTCTACTTTTGAAGGCATCAAGCTGCTCATGCGTGTTATAGTCATAGATGCTGCTACGGTTATATTGAAACTCAAAGAGCTCCTTGTGGCACTTTACCACAATACGGTTTAAAGTTGGTGACAGGGAGCTTGGTTTCTTTTTAGAATCGTTTATTTTGCTAAAGTATCCTTGAAATCTTTAAGTTGCCCCTGGGCCTTTGGCCTTATTGTCACCTATGGGACACATCTTTTACCCATTTTGTTTTGAAGATCATATGTTAGCTTCTTAAGGTGTGTAATTATTTCTCCAGCTTTCTGCTTTGCTTTCTGACATTGGACTGAACATTCGGGAGGCTCATGTGTTCTCAACAACTGATGGCTACTCTCTGGATGTCTTTGTCGTGGATGGATGGCCCCCTGAGGTTCTCTTGCTTTCTTGTATTGATCTATTCACTTCGTCAAGCATTTTTTTATTGCAAGGAACATATAATTTCTGGAGGGCATGGCCTTTTAGGGGTTTTGCATAAGCAGCATGAGGGGAACATGTTCTTTTAGGGGGCATCTCTTGATGATGAGGATTGACCCTCTATATATATCACTGTTATTATCTGGTTATAAGTACGTAGTCCTCTTCATCCAAACGAAAAAAACATTTAGTGGTTGAGGTGGACTAAATTTTGATAGAGTCCAGTTACCTGGGGAGATGGATCACTAGTAACCGCAATTGATATGAATGGATGCCTTGTTATGATTTCATTCTTTTCGGGGAGTCCAAGTAAAGTTTTCTTTAATCTACTTTGAATTTGGAGATTATCGAGAAAGAGAAAAAGATCAGGGTTTTGTGCATGTTCTTCATTTTTGGAAAAATTGTACAGTTACATGACAATGTACAGGCTAACATTTAGAAGGGAGTCTAAAACATCTCACAGACTAAGATGTTGTTTTGTTTGATAATTGAAGTTATGACCAAGACATCTATGACTGGGCTGCATCAGTTCCAAGAAAATGATGGATTTGACTTGTTTTGAGGTTCATAGTATGGTAACTCATCTTGGCTTGTAGACAAATTCAGTCTTATCTGAGGACACTTTAACATGGTTATATGAGGGCAATAAAAGTGAAATGGCACATAGGAATCAACAGACCTTATAATTATGGCTTTGAAAGTCATGGACCAGATAATCACATTCGATAATCTAGTTTACATCCACAATAACCTTATGCGGAACTGTTCGCAGTTGATCTTTGCTTGCTTCTACTGTTCTACAGAATACAGAGGGTTTGCACGAAGCTGTGGCAGAAGCAATTACCAGAAGTGAGGTAAATATTTCTTGCTTTTTTTTTTTCGTTTCTTGTTTTTTTTTTTTTTTAAACTCTTGCCTGGCATATTCCAGTGCAGCTTGCAGCAGAACCTGTTTTGCTTTGAACAAGCAATGAGATGGGCTGAACAATGACTTCGTTTCTTAAATGCTTCATTTCTTGCTGTCAGTTGTTCAAACTGTCTGGAGATGTCGCTGCTTTCCGCCAAAAATAAATAAATAAAAAAAAATCCTTTTTTGGTTGACCGAGGTACAAATTGGAAATTTTTTATCAATTGAACATACCTCCCCAAACTAATTTAGGATGCTCTTTTGGTCTGGATTCTATGACCATTTGAACTCCATCTGAGCTGCAGTCTGTGCAATTTGCATCTAGCTGTGTTCACGGACGTACATTGTGAAGCTGCAATGAAACTAACTGACTTCCCACCTTATTTCTTGCTTCTATGATTTTTGAGGCATAACTGGTGCTTGGTTGTAGTTTGAAGATTGTGGAAGTCAGTTAATGATTACAGACACAAGTTTGTTTTTTTTTTTTTCTTTTTTTTTTTTTTTTTTTTTTTTTTTTTTTTTTTTGGTTGAGGCCTGTCAACCTATCGGGCTTATTGGAATGATGGCAGGGGTCATGGTCGGGTTCTTCACATTCACGATCTTCTACAGATAGACTGCCAGTCACTTCTGCGAGACCTGGAGATTGGGAAATTGACAGAAGGTTGCTGAAAATAGACGAAAAAATAGCATCTGGATCTTGTGGGGACTTGTAAGTTGGAACATTGTTCTAATACTTAACAACTCCTCTTTATTCCTGACGTTATTCTTTTTCTCATGTTGTTGGTCCTTGAAAAAGGTACCATGGTGTCTACCAAGGTCAGGAAGTTGCCATCAAGATTCTTAGACCCGAGCATCTGAATGCAGCGTCAGAGGAGGAGTTTGCTCAGGAAGTAGCGATTTTAAGGTGAACCTGTACTTGTCTTGTTTTTTTTTTTTTTTTCCATCTTTTGTACTTGGACATTCTAGGATCTGTGGCTTCCCTTGCTTTAAAATGAAGATTGAAAAGATGAACAAATTGTAGGGAGGTTGAGCACGAGAATGTCGTAAGATTTGTAGGAGCATGCACAAAATCCCCACATTTCTGCATTGTAACGGGTAAGTTGTTAAGTCGTTTTCTTTTTAGCTTATTATCATGATTTGAGGTTTCGAATATGGTAAAACATATATTTAATTTGCAGTCTGGTTTGCTCTACCAATACAGTGTCCAAAAGTGTGGTTCTATTTTTGGTGTGGAGAAGTATGGTTCTATTGGTTTACTCTCTAGTTCAAATGTGGTACAATTTGTTTTATCTGTTGACAATGCAGTTCTTTCAAAATACGACCTATATAAGGTGGCTTTTGATCTATATTAGGTTGTTTTTTTACCTATAATGACTTTTGATCTATATTAGGTTACTTTTGACCTATAAAAGTATTAGGTTGTTTTTGACCTATATTAGGTTGTTTTTTACCTATAAGATGGCTTTTGATCTATATTAGGTTACTTTTGACCTATATAAGTATTAGGTTGCTTTTGACCTATATTAGGTTGTTTTTTACCTATAAGATGGCTTTTGATCTATATTAGGTTGCTTTTGACCTATATAAGTATTAGGTTGCTTTTGACCTATATTAGGTTGTTTTTTACCTATAAGGTGGCTTTTGACTTATTAGGTTGCTTTTGACCTATATTAGGTTGCTTTTGACCTATATTAGGTTGCTTTTGACCTATATAAGGTAGCTATTGACTTAGTTGTCATTCAGTTTTCTTAATTTATCCAGAAAAATATTAACCGATTGACCCCATTGAAGATACCAGATATCCCTTAGAAGATTACGTCCGGCCTCAGATAGGATTTCGTCATTTGCTAGAATTTCTCAATATCATTTCTTAAAACACAATCGGATGTAAAAATCCGCTGCAGATTGCATCAAAATGGTTGTGTTTTGGGTTTTAAAATGCCCTGTTACTTTTTAATATATGCTTTGTTTATTTGTCATTTCTGTATGGATTGTGCGGTTGAGCATACTTATGGTTCAAAGTATTTACTCTGTCCTTTGCCTCACATTTGATCCTTTCATTATGAACCTCCACCATTTAGACCTAGAATCCATGGGTTTATTCCAAGGAGTTGGCACATAACTGATGTGAGATGAGGCGATGTTCATCTCATCCTTGTTGGACAATGTAATACCGTCTGTGCAATTTTTTTTTATTTTTTTATTTTTTGTCACCTCTGAAAAAAGAAGTTTGTAAGTTGTCCTTTCGTGATATATGCTTGGTAAAAGTTTTGCCTTTTTTAAACTAAAAAAGAAAAATCACATCCTGTTTGGCATGCTCCAATCGTTCCGACGTCCCCTACTTCGTGCATGTTGATGTTTGAAAATTTTATTTGAATTCTGCAAATGCATATTACTTAGTTCGGTTCTCACTACCACCCCCACCTCTTCTTTCCAACTAGATCATTAGGAACTGATAGGAAGTTTTAATTACTAGCTAATGGGCTGGGGTAATGAGTGACTGACTCCGATGATAGCCGAAATCATTGCTTGAAAGAAATTATCTATTAGTAATACAAACATATCTGCCTTCTAATATGTTGTGTGACTCCTTCCTCTGCAGAATACTTGTCTGGTGGGAGTCTATACAACTATCTTCACAAAAATTCTAGAAAACTGAAGCTTTCTCAATTACTGAAGTTTGCGATCCATGTATGCAAAGGGATGGAATATTTGCACCAGAACAATATAATACATAGGGATCTCAAAACAGCTAATTTGCTGATGGATTCTGACCAAGTAAGTTTGTGATTTCTGTTAATTCTGATCACAAGGAATTTAATCTTGCATGCTGTCTTTTTTCTATCTACTTGACCCTGTTTCCTTTGCTTCCATTGTCTAAACATCAAAGTACTTTTGTTCATGACATGTTATTTAATGTAAACCTTTTCCTGGCTTCTTATTGTGCTGGAGTACTTTCAACAGAATAGAGCTTTTGGTATATGTGCGAAGTTTTTTTTTTCCCCTTCTAAGCTATTGCAAACCCTTCTTTTCTGGCGGTAGTCTATTGGGCCTTCACGTGCCATTGACATTTTCTCGTTGATATAAAAGGTTATAAAGGTGGCTGACTTTGGTGTTGCTCGATTTCAATGGCAAGAGGGCATAATGACAGCTGAAACCGGAACATACAGATGGATGGCGCCTGAGGTGATGCATGTTTAGTTGCGACATTTTTTAGTTGCCTCTGCTCAATAAAGTTACAACGTTACAATTTGCAGGTTTTAGTCGAACTCTTTGTTACTCTCTTTGTGCCTTTGATCATGATTCCATTTCACATAAGTAGTTTACGTATCCTGATGAAAGGTTTTTGGCCTCGAAAGTTCAAAGCCTATATTTATACATCAATACTCTTTCAGGAGGTGGTCAAAAGAAAGTTGTATCATGCACTCCCATGTTCTTTCTTTGAGCATGGAATAAGGATATGGGAGACTCAGATTCTTAGGAGACTTTGGATCAATTGATACGGTGATTTATTAGTGCAGCGAGTTTATAGGATTCAAAAGTTTGCATTATGCTGCTCATTGCTGACTGTAATTTGCTGTATAGCTGTGTAGGAATGGAGAAGGAATCAGTTTGTAAAAATTTGTTGTGTCTTGTGATTTTAGTAGGAGTGTGTGACTACATTCCTCAAGTAATTTGATATGAATATATGAGTAGACTCGAATTTTCTGCTGAAGTTTTCTATTGCAGCGGTCAGATGCATTCGCATTCTTGACTTGGTGGAAACTTTTTTTACTATGGCCTCTATCATATTTCTGACACTACCTCGTGTTGTTAATTCAAAAGGTTATAAATCATCAACCTTATGACCAGAAAGCTGATGTGTTCAGTTTTGCCATCGTCTTGTGGGAACTTGCAACAGCCAAGGTATCTGATGAAGTTTCTCGTATTCTGTTTGATAATTTTAAGATGTAAAGAAAATTAAGCGGAAACCACGTCTTGTTTGCATTTCAGGTCCCATATGATACCATGACCCCGCTGCAAGCTGCGCTGGGAGTAAGACAGGTAGGCGTGTGATGTAATTATCCTCTGCTTTTTGTCCATTATTATACAGGAGAAGAACAGAGAAAGCCATTTTTTCCATTTAGCCTTTAGCTAGATCAGATTTTCACACTTCAGTGTATAAATCAATATGTATATGGGTCAGTACATGTAATCAGTAGTTCAATCGATTCATATAGATAAATGTTGGTTTTTAAATCTTTAGTGTCATTGCAGGGACTTCGACCAGCACTTCCGGAGAATATGAACCTTAAACTAGTCAAGTTGATGCAAAGGTGTTGGGATTCAGCTCCGAACAAGAGACCGCCTTTTTCAGTCATCAAAACTGAACTTGAGGAGCTGCTCCAAAGCATTCAGGTCAGGATTCCATTGACCTTAATCCTCTCATTTTTCTTTGAATTCGAATGTCAATATAAACTCAGGTAAGTTGTGAATATCTCGCAGGATACTCCTGATCATGATAGTCAGAGTTGAGGTTCTATGAGCAGTTGGTAGAATCAGATTGTGTCCTATCAAAAAACCCAGCACGACTGGATTCCAACATCTTACCACGGGATGACGATTTCCACTATCATGCCTCTGATGTAACCCGCAGCAGATGAGAATTCTTCACATCAGTTGATACGTGAGCACTCTGCCAATTTTAGCAAGGCTTATCTGGCTCAGTTTTTGTACATATAGGAAGAGCAAAGCATAGACACCCCTCCTAGATATAGAAGGTGAAGGAAAACATTAGGAATCATCAGGTCTTTGTAACCAGTTTTCTCTGCCCGGATGCGGCTCCCACGGGTTGTCTTGTAAAGTTCAGCTGTAACTGTAGACATAGTCTTCGGCTTATTAGTCGAGAATATCAGCTGTTAGGTATGTTCGACTACAATGGGTTATTTGCTCTTCAAATTCGCACGACATGGATTGTGTTCTTGGCCTTTTTGTAATCAGTGATTGTTGTAAATTTATTTGCGTTTTCTTCTTCTCCTTGCAAGCAGGTGAAGAACTGATCGATTACAGACAATTAGTGACTTGTGACAGACTCTCCAACCTAGAAATCCAAGCAACTGAATGCCAGATTTGTCCAGAGAGTATATACGTACAACAAATACATTGAATAAAACTTGAGATTTTGGTATCATACTGTTGATTTCTTAACAGAATCCAATTCCAGGAACTAATTGCTCGACATTGCAACCTGTGATGTGCCGGGTTCTCTAACCCAGACTTCCACATATCAACAACATTGTACAAAACTGTAGTTCACCAAATAAATAAATAAATAAATAAAATCCGTTCCATATTCCCCCATGTATCAAGTCCTCCTACTATACACAAGACCTCATCGTGGATCATACAACTACAGATCTTATCCTATATATGAAATGCATCTCAAGTACATAACCTATCCTTGATGATTTCAACTAGAATCTCATTGTCAATCAAACAACTGCACTTTTAACTTAACCCGTTCACAGCCTACAAACTCTTTGAACGAATCGATGCTCGAATTTTGAACACAACAACAACGTCAATGAAAACCTTAACATCCGCACTCTCAAGGATGATCTCCCAAACCCGACAACATCATTACAAAAAACAAAACTACCAATGAAGTGATTTTAAAAAAAACATATTGACCTCCATCACAAGTAACCCATTTCCCTAATGTTGCTAGTGACCAAAATCCTCTTCTAGGAAACCTTTCAATCGTGAAACATAGCAAGATTAGCCAAACCCACAACAATCAACCAACCGCAAATAGAATCCCATATCTTGGAATTACAATCGTAACAATATCTAATCATATCAGATTGGCTTCGTGATAACGACATCATTCTTCACACACCCAAATCAAATATATACAAATACAGTTGCGAGAATATATTATTCCAGTATTCTCAAAATGGGGTTTCTCAATCAGAGAGCATCAAGCGACAAAATGGAGCAAAGCCAAGAAAACTAGCGTTGCACCCCGGCATCTAGATATGGATTCTGCGTTCCAACGGCGACGGGTATCCGGTGAATTGGGGTCGGGTTTGGAAGTGACCCGTTTCATAGGATCTGTCACAAGATCAAGTTTTTTCCTAACTTTTTTTTGTCTGTGCGTCCTGATTCCGGGCCAATCAGTAAGCCAATTCTCAATCATGATCACGTTTGGTCATCGAACATATGCACGCACACCACAACGCAGGCACAAAGAAAAGAAATCACGAAACGAAAGCACGCACGAACAATGTTCACAGGAATTCCTCCCAACTTTTATTATAAACTCTCGTAAAACTTTTTGCATGATGTCTTCTTGCTTTACTTATCTTCCGGATCCTTATCTTCAGCAACAATATCTTTCACAAATCTTCTCGCAAGATTCGTTTTCAGCTTTGCTAATCAATTCACCCCAATTGATTGGCCCGTCCAAACTGCCACCCTCAATTTGGACTTCGAACTTTACAACTCAGCTCAAGATTTCCTTCGCAACGATCCTGATTCATGTTTCGTCTTTGGTCACAATCAAATCAAGGCTTCGTTCATTATTCCAACGCCCAAGCAAGCCCACAAGCTTTGCACTTAGTATGGGGGACGATCATATAAACATTGGTTTGACTTGATCTTAGGACACCTCTTGCTCCTATGATAGATAACAGACAAAATCTCATCCGACAATAACAGCCATTGCCCTTTCTTATCAAGTCCAGTTATCCGTTTACGATTTCAACCTAAGCCGAACTTAGCACGGTGCCAAGAAAACATGCCATCTTTCTTCGTTTGCCTTCACTTAGGAATCTCATCACATTCGTTGGCTCTTGGAACGCTACACGTTCGCGTCTAACTCCAAACGCCATGCTACTTATGACTCGTGCTCCTTTTCCTTTGCCTTCGTTCGTGGCAACGCTCGCAGTCCCTTGGAACATGCCTCGCAGGCGTCCAAGTCTTTACCCAGTGTGTCAAGCCCTTTCGCTTCGCTCACAGCCTTACGTTTGCAGGAGCGTCATAACGCAAGGCGTCTCGCATCGAGCTAGCGAGGGTCTGACAGGATCCATGGTCGAGGGTTTCGGAAAGTACGGAATGAGAACTCGAAGGGGACCCGGTTTCGGAAAAAAATAGAAAAGCAAAGAGGTTCTCGTGGGCCGGACCGGATTCGATCTCTAGACGCATTTGTGAATCGTGAGCAGTGAAACTCCTCTGTATGTGGAGTACATCACTCGATGATAATAGTCCCCCGTCTTCAATGGATTGATGCCAATGGGAACATCAATTTGGAAACGGATTTTTGCTATTTGAAAATTATTAGTAAAACGTCATTGTTCATGACGTTTTAGGTTTTTTTAATTTAATTTTTTTTTGTTGTAAAGTGCCGTGGCCTTTTTTTTGTTGATTTTCTTTTTCTTTTATATTTTTAAAATATAAAATTTAATATAAATCTTCTATTCATCATAACTTTTGAATCGTTATTCGGATTGAATAGTGAAAAAAATCAGCTTCATGTTCTGTACAAAACAATACCAATTATGAGTATTTTTTTACGACGTCGAAATGAATATACATAAAAAAAATTATTTTGACGTCGTCAAAAGATACTCATTATTCCTATTGTTTATAGAGAAAATCGAGTTGATAATTTTTCACTATTTAGATCAATTAATCCGAATAACGATTTAAAAATTATGATTAATAGAATATTGATATCAACTTTTGTATTTTAAAAATAAA
>JAOVYX010004546.1:0-10154 GCA_035668315.1 Drosera spatulata
CTAATTTATGTTTTAGAGACGGATCCGTCGCTAAATTACGTATTTAGCGACGAGGTTTTTAGCGACGGACTGTTTCCATCGCAAAGCCGTCGCTAAAAGACATTAGCGAAGGATAGTTTCGTTTTAGCGACGGAAATTTTCCGTCGCTAAAACGAAGAATTTTTGTAGTGTCAAAGGAGTCGAATGAATACAAAGAAGTGAGCATCCGTCTTGTGCCGCAATCTTTGTCCATCAAAATTGTAAGGAAATACTGGAAGTTGTCTTTGAATAACTTTGACCGAGTGATATCAAGCTGCTTGGTCGCAAATGCAGGGGCCTCTGATAAGAGAGACAACCATTGCTTGCATACACAGGTGAATCGAATAAGCGTTTTGACAGGAAGCCGGTAAAGAATCTCGAGTAACATATCATCTGGCAATACGGTCTTCGGGCGGAAGCATTAGATCGTACATCCTACTAATGAGAACTTTTACTAAATGTTTAACAGGAGGAGAGCACTTGATTTAGACCTGTATCGCAAGTCTATTTATAAACTGCTAGCCATGATAATAGATATTCTGATTTGTGGGAAGATATTTACGAGAATATAAAAAAATGAAGATATGACGGTTATTTAAATTTATCCTGAAGATATAAAACTTGGATCACTAAATTAATATTAATAATAATATTAACATTATCTCACTTGATCCAACGTTTTTATCACGTAAGCATTAACTCATAACATGTCACCGCTTACTTAAGAAAGAAATAAAATGCACGAATTATGGTGATATGTTATTTGGTACGAGTAATATCTTGCATGTATCACAATGCACCATAATTCTGTAACATTCATCCATATGTGATATCATTACTTAATAAATAAACACATGTTTATTCCAGGTCCAATGGATATTGTTATTCTCTATAAAATCAAAGCATACTCATTACTGAATGAGAATAACATAATAATTGAATAAGAGTTTCATCATAAACATTTGTCTTTACAACGATAATCAAATGATAGGAGCAAGTCTCATCCTAAGGACATGATCCTTATAACTCTTTGGTGGCATAGCTTTAGTTAAAGAGTCAGCTAACATCAATTCAGTAGGGATATGCTCAATGATCACTGTTTTATCCTTCACACAACCTCTCAATGCTAAGTACTTTATGTCGATGGCTTTACTTCGATCGGTCAACTTACAATTCTTAGTAAAAAAAATCGTCGCTGAATTGTCACAAAAGATCTTTATTGGTCTTGCAATAAAATCCACAAGATTAAGGTCAGAAATGAAACTCTTCAATCACACACCATGTGAGGATGCCTCAAATAAAGCAATGAACTCAGCCCCCATAGTGAAAGTAGTAACCACAGTCTGCTTTGCACTCTTCCAAGAAACGGCTCCGTCAACAAGCATGAAAATATATCCAGATGTTGATTTACGAGAATCAATACAACCGGCAAAATCCGAATCCGAATAGCCAATGACTTCCAAGCTATCAGTTCGTCTATATGTAAGCATGTAATCCTTAGTGTCCTAAAGGTACCTAATCACCTTCTTCGTAGCTCTCCAATGATCCATACCTGGATTACTCTGATATCGTCCGAACATTCCCACCGCAAAGACAATGTCAGGTCAAGTCCAAACTTAAGCATAAATTTAACTTCCAACAGCAGAAGCATATGGAATGTTGTTCATTTGTTCCCTTTCGAACTCGTTCTTAGGACATTGGTTCAAATTGAACCTATCACCCTTCACAATAGGTGCTGTACTTGATTAACAGTCTTTCATTCGATATCTCTCTAAGACTTTATTGATATAGGTTTCTTGAGATAGTCTTAAAATACCTCGAGGTCTATCTCTATGAATCTTAATGCCTATAACATAAGAGGCATCACCCATATCCTTCATGTCAAAATTCTTAGAGAGTAACTGTTTCACTTCATGTAGTAGTCCCTTGTCATTAGATACAAATAAAATATCATCAACATATAGCATTAGGAAATAAATCTTACTCCACTAATCTTCTGGTATATGCATTCATCCTTGATGTTCTCGACAAAATCGAATGAAGAGACAACATCATGAAATTTCAAATACCATTGGTGGGACACTTGTTTCAATCCATATATAGACTTCTTGAACCTGCATACTAAATGCTCACCTTCACTAGAGAGGGATCCTTCAGGTTGTTTCATGTAAACCTCCTCCTCTAGATCTCCATTGAGGAACACCGTTTCACATCCATTTGATACAACTCCATATCAAAATGGGCAACTAATGCCAAAGTAATACAAAGGGAATCTTTTTTAGATATAGAAGCAAATGTCTCATTGTAATCACTTCCCTCATTTGGAGTGAATCCTTTGACAATAAATCTGACTTTGTACCTCTCAATGTTACCCAATGAGTCTTTCTTGATCTTAAAAACCCATCTACAACCAATGGCTTTAGCACCATTTGGCAACTCTACCAAAACCCAAACTTTTTTTTATTTGATGTCATAGAATTCATCTCTTCTTTCATAGCATTGTACCATAATGTGGATTCATTGCAACTCATGTCTTTAAAAAACGTGTTAGGATCATTCTTAGCTGTAACATCATAATCACACTCTTGTAGATACATAACATATTCTTTAGCAATTGTGATTTGTTTATTCTAGTAAATCTCCTTAATGTTGCATCAACATGTTCTTGAGGAACATCTTGAGCAATAGGCTGCTCAATATCTTGAGCAACTACATGCTCAATATCTTCAGGTAATTGTTGAGCAAGTGGATCTATCATGTCTATATCAACAGCTTGTGGAACCTTATTGATTGGTTGTTCAATAGTCGATGGTACTGGAGGGGACAATCAATCTACAACTTGAAGTGGATGGTTGAGCATCTATAAGATCTTTCTCGAGATTAATGCCCCAGGATTGATAGTTCTCACTAATCAAGTAATTTTCAAGAAATTTCGCGTTTTTTGATTCCACAATCCTAGTTGTATGAGATGGACAGTAGAATCTGTAACCCTTGGACTTCTCGGCATATCCAATGAAATACCCACTTATAGTCCTTGGATCTAACTTTTTTTTTCCTGTACATTATAAATTCTCACTTCAGACAAGCATCCCCAAACGCGTCATGCCGCAAACTCGATTTCTAACCTTTAAATAACTCAAACGACATTTTAGCAGCAGTCTTGGTTGGAACTCGATTTAATATGTATATAGCCGTCTTAAGTGCTTCAGTCCACAAGAACTTAGGAAGTTTTAAACTACTAAGCATACTTCGTACCATATCCAGTAGAGTCTTGTTTTTTCTCTCTGTTATATCATTTTGGTCTGGAGACCCCGACATGGTGTATTGGGCAATAATTCCATGCTCTTGAAGAAACTTTGCAAATGGATCAGGTACTTGTCCATCTTCAGTGTATCTACCATAGTACTCTCCAGCTCGATCTGATCTCACGATCTTAATTTGCTTTCCGCATTGTTTCTCTACTTCGCTTTTGAATATTTTAAAAGTATCCAATGCCTCATTTTTATTATTAAGCAAGTGGAGATACATGTAAGTGAGTGATCATCAATAAATGAGATGAAGTATGTTTTACTATGCGAATCCATATCAGGACTACAAATATCTGTATGTATGATTTCTAATATGTCTGTACTCCTCTTGGTACCTTTCTTAGACTTGTTGGTTTGCTTTCCTTTATGCAATCCACACAAGTATCATAATGAGTAAAATCCAAAGAACTAAGTACTCCGTCATTTATTAAGCTCTTGATTCGATCAATGGAGATATATTCTAATCTCCGATGGTATAACATAGAGGAATCTTCATTCACAACATTTCGTTTTAAATCAACGTTGTCATGAACATGCATCGCATCATAAACGTTATTGTCTTGTAAATGTAAACAGTAAAGACCATTAAACAAAGTACTATTTTCAATAACATCAGATTTAAACGATAAATTGAATGTCGAATCTGAAAAATTAAAGGAATAACCCAAAGATAAAAGTTTTGAAACCGATATCAAGTTCCTAGAGAAACTTGAAACATAAAAGGTCTTTTCCAAATACAAAACAAAACCACTACTTGTAATACCCAAGAATTTTGGGAATTTAGAAACGAATATATAACGTTATGATTTTTAAAATAAATCATGCTTAAAGGTTATATATTTAAATCCAAGAAAATATTTGGTTATTAATCAAATATGACGATGGGATATTTAGGATAATTAAATGGTCGTTGCGATGATGAATATTACGAACGAATAACGTTATAAACGTTACACGATAGGGCCATTGATTTAATCCCATGAATAATTGATTATGACTCGAGAGATCATATTATCGTATATGGGATAAATCTATCAATACAAATAAATTATCGATGAATTAATATTATAAAATTTGGATAAACAATGGGCTGAACGAGATATATCGTGGGACAATACGGGATATGTTCCCAAGCACCTAATTTCCCACTCTCCCGTTCACTTTTCAATTCCACCTCTCCCAGTCCGACCATCATTTGCCTCCCACCACCACTCTCACTCTCATCATTGCCACTTTCCTCTCCATCATCTCTGCCGTCTCTAGCCACCAACACCACCACCAACAGGAGTCGACAGCCGCCACCATCATCACGATCACGCACCGCTCATCATCATCATCTTCATCGACTCATCATGAATCCACCTCCGTCATCATCGCACCATCACCACGACGCCGCAAGAATAAGGACAGCGGCAGCCGGAGGGAAAGTCCGCGCCAGCAGCTCGACCAGGGGACGTCAACGGATCCATTCGTGTGATCGTGTGCTTAAGGAAATCAAACGCGTTCGAGGTAACCTCACTCGTTCGAGACGTCTTTTTCATTCATTCACACGATTTAAGCACGTTCGTGCATGTATGGGAAGTGTATATGTTGTGTTTGATGTGTATGCAATGGTTTAGATGCGTTTTGATGATAAATGAGGGATCCGTGGGCATCGGACGTGAGTTCTGGAAGTTCTGGGCTGATGAACAGTCGCGGCCGCGATCATCGTGGGTCGCGTCCGCGAAGAAGGAAAAAATGGGGATTTTGGATGCACAGGGCGTCGTGCCCGTGACGTTTGGTCGCGCTCGCTACGGCCTTGTGGCCAAGGAAATATCATTTTCGTGCAGCGAACCCTAAACTTGAATGCGTATTTGAGATATATAACCCATACACATGAAAATATAACATCAAACGTGCATATATGATCACGTTTGACATGTGGTGGGGTATTTGGGGTCGAAATGAACTAGAATGCACCCTTATAATGTATATACTCTCACAGAAAATAAATAAAAGCGACCGTTAAACGACTAATATAAAGGGAACGGGGGATGTGAAGCATAGTTACACTATCCATGTGAACTAATGAAAAACAAACGAATAAGAAATATCGTCTCCTTGAACTGATAAGGACGGCATTGACATTCCTTGTGGATCCGTTGGATCGTTGGTCGTTTTCCTGAAATTATTGAGAAGGTCAAACATGGTGTCCCTTCTTTGATCCATTGCGATCATCTGTTGGATTTCTTGAATAGGCATGGTGGCTTTGTTTGAGTTATTGCACTCCAGTATAATTCTCTGAGTCAGCGTCACGGGTGAGAACTAGGTAGGGAGCGATGGGCATCCCCCATCCTCTTTGCATGCATGCAACGGCTTCTACGCCGTTGTGACGGGACCACGGATTGCTCTCTGCAGGGAGGCCCAAATTATCTCAATGCTGACAAACGATACCACATTGAATGCGCACAAGAGGTGCAAGGCGACGCACAGAGTAGGCAGGTGCGAATATACCAAATCTATTGGGTAGCCCAGCTGATGATTGGCACTTTATCTTATCTCTGTACTCCGAGTCGGTCATATCCTTGGAGTTGTCGCTGCTTTTGAGTCGAGTCATGAACCCTAAATTAATGCAAAAGAAAGGAATGACTCTTAAAAGCGATACAAAGCCATATAAAGCAATGAGAAACGATGTTGTGTGATATGGCGTCCATATTTTCCTATATATATAAAAATATTTTAGGGATTTACGACGGTCGCCATAGCCGTTAGCGGAAGTTCCCTGTAATTGGGATTCATACACCTGAGGTTGCCGAGCTTCTTTACCTCACGGTTATGTTTTTCAATTGCAGGTATGCCCCCAACAGTACCTGAAGGCTCTTAATGGGAGTTTGCATGTATGAAGATGATATCATATGCTTTGGATATTATAGCAGATCAGACGTCTGTGTTATTTAATATAATAAATGATCTGCATTGCTTCCGTTTTAATGTTGTAACTAAACAGGTATTCGAAGTTGTAAGCTATGACTGTGGTTACTGTTTATAGTTTCCTTGACATCAATACCCCTAAACCCATTCGGTTTGTTTGGTCTTGTCACGGACCGGATCCGTGACGGCATAACGCCCACGTGTCATCCGGTCCGGAAATCCGGGGGCGTTACACTACTTAGGACTAATCTGCAGGTCCCAATAGCTTTAATTTGCGAAGACATCTTATTTCCTGAAAAGATGCTTTTTTCACTTCCCACTGATTTCCTATGGCTTTGAAAGCCCTACAAGAAATTCGAAATATGGATTGTAGTTCCGGAATCAATCCACCAAGTGTTGTTACCAACATCACTCATATTAGATTCATAAGAAACAAATGAGATTAGATTATCTTTCTTTTCGAGTCAGGCCTTATACTTGACACAATCCTTCTTCAGGTGCCCTTCTTTTATGCAAAAGAAGCACTTGGATTGTTTCTTAATGTCATCTTGGACAGATAGTTTACCTTTCTCTTTCTTCTTGCCTTGAACACTTTCTCCAGACTTCATAAGCAACCTTTGCTTTTCTTAAACACACATGATCATGAGCTTATTAATTGATCAGTTACTCTTATATGTATTGTAAGAGATCTTGAAAGATGCATATTGTTGAGGAAGAGTATTCAGAATATAACACACAAGAAAAATATCAGGAATCTCAACCTTCAGGTTCTTTAGCTGAGCCACAATGTCCCTCGTCTTCATGATGTGCTCGTGCGCACCTTTCACACTAGTGAGCTTTAGAGACGTAAATTTCATAATCAAGGTCATGGCATGTGCTTTTTCTAAAGACTCAAATTGCGAATCAGTCACCTCAAGCAAGTCTTTCACCTTAGTATGCTGCTCGACAGAACCACAAATGCTAGCAAATAATTTGCTCTTTATGAACATAACACAAAGGCAGTTGGACTGCTCCCACTGTTCATAAAGAGCCACTTGAGTTGGAGTGTTAGTATCTGTAACTGCAGGTGGTTCGTCTTTTCTGATAGCATGATCCATATTCATGCATCGCAATTATAGAAGGAATATATCCTTTCAAACTTTATAATTATTATCTTTAAATTGGGAAACATCCATTTTAAAATCAGAGAAATTCACAGATTGCGAGGCTGCATAACAAACACACACATGCTTATTAATTTGAAACAAATAAACATAAATCATGATTTATCCAATATAAATCATCCAAACAATATGAATCACATAACATAGAAATTGCGCGTGGACTAAACTTCTAATTAAATAGATTCATAATACTGAATGATGAAACTAAAAGATTCTATTCCTTTCTTAATATCTATTTCTTTCATAATACCTGTAGGCAAATTAAGAAAATAATCTGATATATCACCTTAATTAATTGTATTAATACAATAAAGATCCCTATAAAATAAAATTTATTGTATTAAAATAATTAATCAGAAATAATATCTTTTACAAAATGTGATTTTCAAAAACTTTATATATGATATTTAAAGATTCTT
This sequence comes from Drosera spatulata, assembly GCA_035668315.1. Classification (NCBI taxonomy): domain Eukaryota; kingdom Viridiplantae; phylum Streptophyta; class Magnoliopsida; order Caryophyllales; family Droseraceae; genus Drosera; species Drosera spatulata. The sequence goes on from JAOVYX010004546.1 coordinate 7,819, forward strand.
ATTGGCCCAATTATTATAGTCAAAATCTATTTGACGAAACTTATTAATTGAAATCAATTTAACCAGAATTTATGAACAGAAAATTTTCATGGATACATGCCCATAACATGGATATTAACAAGCACACCCATAAAATAATGGTCATGATGGATATTAACAAGCACACCCATAAAATAATGGTCATACAGCGTGACGAGGCATATCATCGATCATGTCCAGGATAACGCCAACATCACATATAGCACTTTCTATCATCAATAATCATTTTTTTTTTTTAAATCCAAATAAACCCAAAAATATCCCCTGGTCATCAGTGTGGTGAGACACAGGAAGCCTCGAAAAGCAGCCGGAGTGAGCAGATCCGACGACGCCTAAAACAGGCCTGACGCAGGCTCGCGCTCGCCGGCATGTACCTTCACCGGCCATAATTGATGCGCAGCACTCAGCATCATCGTCCTTTATCCTCTCACAGTATTCCCAAGGATCTCGCGTAATCTGTATCTCACAACAAATCAAAGTCGAAGCGACGATCCATCCTTCAAGAACACTCAAAACCGAAGCTGACACCCACCACAAGAAACCATTCCAATTTCATATAGAAGACAGTGCAATATTTCTCAAATGAATTAAGTTTCACGAGAGGGACTTGTATATCAATTAGAGAATTAAAGAATCCAAACTAATCTCTCGTGATATATTCACAGATCCATCCAAAAGAAATATACCATACAACGTGATATAGAGATTACTTTGTTACCAACTGTTACTTAATCGGATCTAATAAAACTAAAGACGAACGACCTTCTTTCATAAGTGGATGGAGAAGATTGAAAGCAAAACATCAGAATTTTTACTAAACCAATTTACTACTTGATTTAGACCTATATCGCAAGTCTATTTATAAACTGTTAATCATCATAATAGATATTTTGATTTGTAGGAAGATATTTACGAGAATATAGGAGAGTAAAGATATGACGGTTATTTAAACTTATCATATAAAATTTGGATCATTAAATTATTATTAAAATAATATTAACATTTGCTCCCTGTTGTCCAAAAACTTCGATCAACAAAACCAGCAAAATGTCCTATGTTTCATAATCAGAGATACTTAAGAAGATCGACACAGTTGCGAATTGCAACTCTATGAGAGTAACTGAACAGAACACTTGATAAGGAAAAAGATCTGACTTAGATTGCAAGAGAAGATGAGGGACACCTGAAGTGGCTGATTTGGCTCGCCCGATAGCCTCAGATCAGTGATGTTTGTGCAGAGAAGACTAACCGAGATTTAGCTTTTCTTTGATCCCCAAGGTACCATAACATTCATCACACTGATATGATATTCTGAATTAGAATGGACTACCATTTCTATACCCGGTGGTACTCCAAGATTAACAATCTTTTTATACACCAGCAAGTCATATGAGAGTATTTTAAAGAGATCATGCCCTTTGATGTTTGCATTCATATCTACCCATTAAAGGAAGCTCAAAAAAATAATTCACATCAAGGACTGTTTTGGAGATTTATTTTCTTTTGAATATCACACTATATTTTCATTCCTAAGTATCCCAGTCAGTTTTTAGAAAGACAAAGTGGTTAAGAAAAGAGATAGTTTAGTAAATACTCTCTTCGTTTTAATTTATCTACCGTTTGGGAAATGAAATAGAGTTTCAAAATATATATTGTGAGAATTAATTTAGACAAAAATTAAATTTTTTTTATCAATTATATCCATAAATTTATTTCTTTTTACTCTTTGACTCATTCAATGTCATCACTAGAGAACTTATCATTAATAAGAATAACAATAGAATTTTTTTGTGTCATTAGGATTTCTTAAATTGTTTGTTTTGGTCTGAACGATTGATAGATTGAAACGAAAGGAATATTGATTTTTGTGAAATAAAAAGTAAAATTTTTTTAAAAAAAAAATTAGAAAGTTTTGTGGGATAGTTGTTGAGAAATAAATTTAAGAAATGATACTAGAGGCACTTTCACATGATTTGATTTAAATATAGTATTAGTGATCAATATATACCTCTTAGAGGAAGGTTCTGTTTTGAATTAAGTGTAGGGCATTTGCCATAAAAGTATATAGATTCTTTGATGATTTCACAAAAAAATTGGACAAGAAGGGTTATACGATACTCAACCAACTCTTTCTATCCATAGTTCCGTATTTCTCGAAAACATTCAAAATCATAGAGATCAGATTACTACAATTTCTAATGTTAAAGTTATACATCTCAAATGACAATCTATGCTTGTAACATTATCATGGGAACGATGGTTTGACGACGACTTCCATAATTTTAATTATATATATA
>JAOVYX010004547.1:0-10154 GCA_035668315.1 Drosera spatulata
GTGGCAATGGATGATACATCTTTTGACTAGGATAATCTAAGTCAACAGCTACATGCCTGTTAGTAAGAAAGCCAAGTCGGCGATTGCCTGTTTGGCTCCTCACAATAGCCCCCAGAGTTCCATAAGTATCTTGGCTGGCGACCTATAATAAAACCAAAAGCAACCGTGTGCAAATATTATGTTGGTCCAGAAGAAAAATTTTACTGAAGTAGTAATGGACATGCCTACATAACAGAATGATTGTGAGGAGGGAAAATGGAAACAAAAGAGCAATAGTGATAAACGAGTGCTCAAGGCATTGGAATCCTGCTACAGGTACCTCTTTCAAACTGTAAAATAGTACGGTCTTGTCACTGGATCTAGACCATCCTATTGGATGCCAATTTTAAACATTTAGACCCGGAATCACCTATCCAAGGATTGTTAACATGGTTATCTTGAACGTAAAGTCAACTTGGTCACAATTTGATTTTGGTAGAGCAAAAGGTCAGCTATGCGTGATAACACGAATAAAGTCAAATTAACAGGACTTCTAGTTTTGGAAGGCAAAACAGGGAAAACCAATAACATGGAGGGAAAAAAAAAACAACAAGAAACTTGTGTACCTGGGAACCTGAACCAATACATGGATCACTTCCTCGCAAATCATCCACGATCTCAGTGTACAATTGCTCTTTAGGTGCGGGCTCAGGAGCACCAAAGTACGAGAATTCCATCACATCCACATCACACCATACTCCTCCTGGTCCCTGGTAGAAGACCAGGAGAATCATTATACTGCATCATGATCATCGATTTTGGAATAAATTTTACTGAAGGAAGCAACTCTTCAAAGAGTTTTTTCTTTTTTTTGAAGAAAAAAATTCTTCATAGATAAATCAGCCATGACCATGTATTCATTGACATTTTTGTCGCAGCTGGTCTGAGGAGAGCTTAACTCAATTGGCTGCTAACGATACATGGATGATTCTAATGTATTTGACTGTCAAATAGCAACCAATAAAATCCTTGTTAAAAAATAAGCGATCGTGTGGGAAAAGAGTCTCACCTCCAGGGCAGTAGGTAAGCACTGGATAGGACTGAGCCATTGCTTGTGAACTTTTCTAGAAACAAATACGAGAATAGCTGGTATGTCAGTCAGCACTCCACGACGAATACGGAAACCAACCGCTGTCCCAAGGCTATAACAATGCAAGATTTTGCTATGAAACGCCCTGATAGTCATGAGTTCAAGCAAGGTTGTTGCCTGCTGCCCTTTAGGCAACCGACCAAGAATTTCAGGCAGCACTCCTTTCTGAAGGTTTGCAAAATAATCTGCCCTTTCCTGTGCAGCGTCACTTAATCGAGTAGAGGTGGGCCATGAGAAAGAAGCAGCATTGTTATCGGAATGTTGACCAGCTGATGTACACGTGCGAAGTAATGGTTGGCTCACTGAAGGCAGATTAGCATTGCCAAAGCAGCTCCTTTCAAGATCAACCGCTGATTCATCATCTGGGTTGGGAAGCGAGCCACGAACACCATTCAAGATGGTCCTATCCATCCTTTTATTTCCCATAGAATTCAAGCTGGTAAGAATAGAACTGTAGGAGTGATTATCCTGTCATGTACAACAGTATAAAAGATGCATAGAGTTACCTCCATTAGATTTAATCGTGTTAGTCATTATACAACCTACTATCAACGCGTACAGTTGTATTGATCTACTACTTCACTATCTCTTTTTTTTACGAGTTGTATTATCAACAAAAGTTTTATACTAATGCTTACAAACAACAGAGCAATTCGTTGATCCAGTCAAAGAAACAAGCATCAAATCAAAAAGGAAAAAACCATCACTCAGAGACGAATACATGACATTGAACCAAAGCGAAAACCCTAGAGCATGTTTCACAACGATGAAATGAAACCATAATTCACGTCCCAATTATGACATCAGAATCAAATGATACCAAAACATTCCTCGGCAACCAAGCAAACCCAATGACATTATTTTAAAAAATCTCAAACAATAAAAGCACAGAGAGAGTCATCGAGCAAATTCACGGCGAAGTAAGATCGGCAAAGAAGAGCTGAAATCTGAGGAATTACTCGAGGACGAAGCGCCTCACGCTGTGCTGATTGAAGAAGGAGAAGGATGAGTCGATGACGGCGAGCTCCGAGTACTGAAAATTCTAATCGAAGTTGATTCGCTCGTTTTCCTAGCTAGGGACAGGCTTGATGTAATTGGGTTCAACTCTACTCGTTTTCCCAGGGTATGGTGAGTAGTACGGTTTCGGACACAAAAACTCTGATCATCGCCGTTGATATTAAAACAATTTTAATAAAAATAAAATAATATTATTATATTTTTTTATTTTATATTATTTTTCTCGTTTCAAATTATAACCAACATTTAGAATAAACCACATCTTGAAATGAAATTTGATTCGGGTTATGGGACGATCAAACGTTATTTTTTTAAAAATTATTATAAAACAATGATGATAATTTAAGTTATATATTTCAACCTAATGTCAATGGCATAATTTTCTTATGTCATTCAGATAACAAACGAAACTCTTCAAAATACGTATTGAATAGTGTAATAATTGACAATACTGTTTATAATATGTGAAGAAGCGAGTAATAAAAATGTTTTATTTTTACACCGTAATAAAATAAATGAAATCTTTTTTGACAACATTTTAATATAAAAAATTACTAAATCATTCATATCTGATACATTATATCTATTCATTTTTTTTTCAACTCATATAATAAATTTCACTAAAAAAATCCTCTTTTTATCAAAATTTATATAAATTTTACACGTAATAAATTTTCGTATCAAATCAAAAAATTTCAATTAATATAAAATAAAAAAAGTTAGTGAAGATGATTAATCCGATGATAAATTTGAAATAGTAAATCAAATCAGAAAAGCAAAGTCCCTCCTCATACGGTCACACCTCTCCGTAATCGGTAATTCCCTCCTCCAACACGCAAAGTCCCATAGCGGTCGAAACTAACTCAACCAAAAATCTATAGACCATAAAGCGCACACACAACACACTGCGGTTTTCGGCCCTTCACTTTCAAGTTTCCAACACCAGAAAGCAAAACCCCTTTCTCGAATTCACAATCTCCAACTCCACACAAAACGATATTCCAAGAAATTCAAGAATCTACCCTCCTCTTCATCTGTGGCTCCAAACCCTTCACCAAATCTCCCACTCGTCTCCTCCCATGGCCACTTTCCCACTAACCCATCACTCTCCTCACCCTTTACAATGCTCAATTTCACCATAAACCCCTCGAAGTTTCGATCTTTGATAGGATCAAAATGGTTCATGCTTCAACAACTATATCAGAACCCACAATCCTGCTCTCCCTCGTATCAAAATTGAATCTTTTAACTTTCAACTCAGGCTCTCAGAATCATGTTAGCTCAACTGGGTATTGCCCATTTGGTCCCAGTTGCTTGTATCTTGGTGGGTTTGGTACTTTGAGGAAACAGAATAGGTTAAAGGTTGTCGGGTCTTTGAGATTAGGTGGAAGTGGAAGTGAAAATGGGGTTATTTATAGGAGGGTTGTGGATGATTTTAATCGGTTTATAAGGTTTAACTGTGTAGGGGCGGAGTGGATTGCGTTGGGGTCAATTGGGGTTGGATATGGTGGTGTGGATGATGATAAGCTGGGAGGTGATGGGAATGTGGGATTGGAAGATGGGATAGAGGGGAAGGTTGGGGAGAACAAGGGTCCGAAGAGGGTGTTGATTTTGATGAGTGATACTGGCGGTGGGCACCGCGCTTCTGCTGAGGCGATCAAGGCTGCTTTCCATGAAGAATTTGGGGATGAGTATCAGGTGGGTTGATATTGATTGCGTCTGTGATTCTCTTTTTAATGTGCCTAGATTATTTCCCATAGGACGAGGATTTTGGAGCGTAAACTGGTCTGGTCTCTGGATCAAGAGAAACAATCTAATGAAAACATAGCCATTTGTTTGTTGTATCTGCTATTTGCAGCCAAGGAATCAACTCAGCCCCTCCCTTCGGAAATAAGGTCATGGTGTGACATTCATTGTATACCCTTTTCGTGCAAGTGATAGTGGAAGCCACACTAAGGAGCTGAATTTCTATTGATGAAACCAATCCCATTTAGTATGATGACTTCTTGCCAGGGTTCAAAGCGTATGAAGAATCAGATTGTAGAAAAAGAACGAATTATCTGCTTTTATGTACCAATGTCAAGTAGAATGGTTTGGTTCTAAATGTTCGTATTTCAGGTGTTTGTTACTGACCTATGGTCTGAGCACACCCCTTGGCCATTCAATCAATTACCGAAGAGCTATAATTTTCTAGTGAAACATGGGCCTCTCTGGAAGGTGACGTACTATGGTTCTGCTCCACGTGTTATCCATCAGTCCAACTTCGCCGCAACTTCGACATTCATAGCAAGGTTAGACTCTTCACTGTTAGAGTGTAACTAATTGTTCTTTGATGTTCTGATCTGTGGATGTCCCACTTATAAGGTTATACTCTTCCTTGGTAACCTCTTTGATGTTCTGATTATATTGATTTGGGTTATCCATGGGCATCATCTTTTTTTGATTTTTTACTTGCCTTATGTTTGACAGGGAGGTTGCTAAAGGATTGCTCAAATATAAGCCAGATATCATCATAAGTGTGCATCCACTAATGCAGCATGTTCCACTTAGGATCCTAAGAGCGAAAGGGCTTCTGAAAAAGATTGTATTTACTACTGTGGTGACGGATCTGAGCACTTGCCATCCTACATGGTAGGACTTAGAGCTCCTGTTTTCTTTTCCATGATTTTCTGTGCTATGATATTCCTATCCTTTTCTGATTCTGTTGTGATCATATATTGGGAACAGGTTTCATAAGCTTGTAACTAGGTGCTATTGCCCATCGAATGAGGTTGCAAGAAGAGCCACAAAAGCAGGGTTGCAGCCTTCACAAATCAGGGTGTATGGGCTTCCTGTACGACCTTCCTTCATTAAGCCTGTCCTTCCGAAGGTGAGGCAGCTGGCTATATTCTTTGGAACTGTCGTCCTCGTATGTGCAGATTGAGTTTCATTTATTTCTCAGTTTCATCTCTTGAGCAATATGATCTGGTACGATTTTCCTTTTTCTGTCTCTTCGTGCTGTGTCCTATGTGACAAGATTGAATTCATAACCTTACCATAACAAAGGTTTTATGATGTCAAGGTATTCTTATTTTTTCTGGTGGATTAAATTACAACAGAAAAAAAAGGATGAAGGATTCAGATGTGAAACTGTTACCAAAACCTGTTAATAGGCTACCTGTAGAAGCTTGACACTGAAGATTAAGTATGCACTTTAGATTTATCGTCATGGACAATTTGATAATTTTCTGCCTCTTAAATTATCAACTTTTGGTGTGTGCCTGGCATGGAGTCATTGTGGGTTGAAAGTCATAAACAGATTTCAGGTTTTTCCCCATGCCTTCAAATTAATTGACATCTAATTGGTAAATGTAGTTATATTATTTCGGTGTTTGACTGTTCTAATATGTAAGTATCTTCTCAGGTTTGCATTTTTAAGCTTGCACTATGTGCAGGATGAGTTGAGGAAGGAGCTTGGAATGGATGAATATCTTCCAGCCGTTCTGTTAATGGGTGGAGGTGAAGGGATGGGCCCTCTAGAGGCTACTGCTCGGGCTCTTGGGGATGCACTTTATGATGAGAAGCTTGGCGAGCCAATCGGTCAATTACTAGTAATTTGTGGTCGCAACAAAAAACTTGCCAACAAGCTGCAGTTAGTTAATTGGAAGGTGCCTGTGCAGGTACTGCTGCATCAAGTGTTCTGATCAATATTTGTTTAGATCAATATCAATTTTATCGTAACAGTCAAATTGACATTAATGTGTTGTTGGGTTTATCGGCATTTAATTCTGTGTCACATTCGTCATGTGTTTCTTCTAAAATGAATATCTGATGAATATCTAGCAATCATATCCTTGTTCATTGTCTCTCTTACATCATTTCCGTTTGTAACTCATGCATTAGAGCCTACTGGCATTTTCAGGTAAAGGGGTTCGTCACTAAAATGGAAGAATGCATGGGTGCTTGTGACTGCATCATCACAAAGGTGTGTCTTTTACTTTGGAATATGCTTTACGTTGAATGCTTCATCAACATCTAACTCTGGCTCTTGGTAGGCTGGCCCTGGAACTATTGCAGAAGCTATGATTCGTGGACTACCGATAATTCTCAATGATTACATTGCTGGACAGGTAACAAATATCTTTGAGACATAGCTTGTTCGATATTATCTCATTATATGCTTCGGTTGGTTTATGAGATGCTCAGGAAAATGTATACTTTTTGGAGCTTAGAGTTCTCGGTTGTGTGTGATTACAAAATGTAGTTGTTGTCATCACACTAGTGACAGTTCTATGGTGGTCATACGGAATGGGCCAGGGGACGGGGCGTATTAAGAGTCCCTTTTTTTTAATCTTGTGATAGCTCTGTGCAAACATCTAGTATCGCATGAACTTGCCTGTGTAACATCATCTGAGTGTTGCATGACTATGTTTGCTACCATGTATTCTCGACTCTGATATACTCTCCTGTTGATGATGCAGGAAGCAGGCAATGTGCCCTATGTTGTAGAAAATGGCTTTGGGAAATTTTCCAAGTCGCCCAAGGAAATAGCGAACATTGTTGCCCAATGGTTTGGCCCGAAAGCTCATGAGCTGGAAATAATGTCCCAGAATGCATTGAAGCTGGCGAGACCAAATGCAGTATTTCAGATAGTTCATGATCTGCATGAACTTGTTAGGAGAAGAAGTTATGATCCAGATTACTGTGCCGCAACCTGAGTATATATCTGATCCTTGTTAACCTAGAAACACCTTAGAATGAGGTTACTGAAATCTGACATAGTTATCGGTTAACTGTTATTCATCCCCTATACTGAGAGGAGATTTTGTCTGTACGGCATACAAACACATCGGAATCTTATCATACGTTGATGTATTGTTGATGTCACTATGATGTCGATATCCAAAACCAATTGGAGTTCCTTTTGGCTGCAACAACTTGGCATTTTTGCTCGACTGTGCTTTCTTGCATCACATTTCGATCTTCGCCAAAAGAAATGATGACCATGAGTGTGGAAATACATCGGCAATGTTGAGAACTCATATACAACAGGGGCTAGATGCTACTGGGTTACAGTATTCACTATCCAGTACATGATTTTGCCTGAGGCCGAAACCATGGTGAAAGATTATGGTGTGAGGGAGAGTGATCGTCGAATTGAATGGCTGGGATAACTTATATCCCAAAACGTTGCCACATCAACAAGATGCTATGTCCTGTAAATTTCATACAAATGATTGAGAAGTACACAGCTACACAGAACCAGGGTACAGATGAATCTCAGAAAGGGAAACCATGACGAGCAACCCTTCTTGATCCCTCTGCCAATCTCTTAACGCATTTGGCATTCTCATAATACTCCATCAACTCGTCGCTTATATCCTTAGGATGACATGTCACAAAAGCGTTCAAGAACCTCTTCTCTTTCATCCGCATTGCTCTAATCAAGTTTGGTCCCTTTATCTGAGGGCAAAGATTCATTTCCTGGATTTTCCCCGCAAGCAAGGCTCGGGGCTTCAGTATACCTTCGAGGTTACAATACAATAGATACGGGTGCTCGAGGGTCACTTCTGCTGGAAGCTTCATCGTTCCCACCATGAAAGTCATGTTCCTCTGAACCTTATCGGTAGAGAGCGTCAAGACCATTGGAGAGCGTCTGATGAGTCTCATCACATCATGCTTCGAGACCCCAAACTTCTCTAGGTTTGCCACTTTCTCAAGTATCGTCTCCATGCGAGAGATGCCCACGATCGCAACCAGGTACTTGTACAACTTGGACTCAGCTGACAACCTTATCCTGTTGATGAACTGTATCTTCTCTTCCGTCAGGTTGGTCCTGGTCAATATAGTAGGCCGGGATATAAAGAGGGGAATCAAATCCTTTCTGTCAACGCCTATTTGCTCATACAGTGATATAACGGGCTTAACCACCTTTTCATAGTCATATAATAAGAGGGAGGGATTACGAGTTATAGCTTTGAGAAGAAACTCCCTTGGCTGAAAAACAGCTTGAAGATAATTTAACCGTTCATTGAAACCATGAGTGATGCGATGAGCAAGAAAGTGCGGCCGACAGTTGATAATTTTCACGAGGTCAGAAGCAGACAAGCCCAATGTACCGAGCAGTAAATTGAGCTTGGGATCGAGGTTAGAGATGTTGGCTTTCTCTAACGATGGTTGCCGCAGGAAAATTTTGCGTATGTCGCTATCACTGCATCCCCACTTTCTGAAGAGATCAGCAACTTCCCTCTTATTCTGTGATTCTGTTACCAGCGCCAAACATTCACTGGTTTCAGTGTAAGACGATATGGATACTGTGCTTGTGGCAGCTGTGGAATATAAGCGGCATGATGCGTTCGCACTTGAAGAATTGGACCATCTAGTGCTAGATTGTTTCCTGCCAATGGAGATGAGACTACAGTCACAAATAAAGCAACCAATCTAATAAAAGAGAGTACACCACATATAGATATTCCGCTCAGAGTCGCTGCGAGAGAACACACACAAACAGAAACTTACATGCAATAACAAATGCAGAGAGGCGGTCACAAGACCGAAAAATGAGCAATACTAACCTATATTGAACACTGGAACAAATGCAACCAGAGGATATTCCATCTCTGAAAGAAATTACTTCTAACGTTGAAACTTCCTTTAATGTAGAGCTAGACTCGTTCAAGCTCCAAATATTGGCCCTCTTCTGAAAGCAGCAGTTGCGAATATTTTTCACTGATCATGTAAAATTTGAATGGGCACTGACTTGTTGACAAGAACAACTACTCAAACAAAGTGGCATCTTTTTTTCTTTTTCTTTTCCTTTCTTTTCTTTTCCTTTCTTTTCTTTTCTTTCTTTCTCTCTTTTTTTTTTTTTTTTTTTTTTTTTTTCATAACAAGGTGGCATATTTACAAAGAGGAAATTATCACATCGTATGCCCAAAAGAAAAAAAAAAAAAGCATCCTACCGAGAAGAAAGAAAGGAGGGCCTAAGCATCGAATCGGAATCCACATTTTCGCTCAAAACAAACAATCCTAGAGGTCAGTGGACCATCAATGCCGGTGTTGTCAGCTCAGGCAACAGCATTCCAGGAAGGAAAAAAAAAGCTTATCGGGAAAGGCAGGAAGGATAAAACCAAGAAAAACCTACCAGCGAGCAACTTCGATAGTCCTCTCAACGCTGTTGGCGTGACCCGTCAAAGAATCATCTAACCTTCCAAAAACACAGTGGACAACCAATAAATCAACAACATAAAACGGGCAGGCTGCTCGCTGTATTTAACAAGATAACTGACTCTACCTTGCGATCACAAAGAAAGCAGAACAGGTGAAATTTGTGAAAGAGAAAACATAAGGGTGCTCTCCCTTGACATGATTAGGAACTCAGGATCAATAAACAATATTCAGCAGGCTTGAGGCTTCCTGGTCGATCCAGGAAACGCAATTCAGCTGATCACTCCAACTGAATCCAACAGATGAAATATTGTTTTTAAAGATCGTTGTCCCCAAACTTGAGTTACAAATTGGTTTCTTTTAAACTTCTGATGCTCTCATAAACACATGAATGCATAAACCCATGTCCTAAATCCAAACTACCGGCACAAATCCTAACCCATGTATGCAAACACATAAACACATCAACTCAATCTCGCCTCATGTCCTAAATCCAAACCATAATCTTCACTCCATTTGACATGTTCCATCAAATTGTAACCTTCACTTGTCCTTCATGTCATTCCGATAGAGCACGTCCTATACAAGAATACATCAAAACCCCTTTAAATAGCCTAAAAGGCCGAGAACAACTCCATTCACTTAAAAAGGCACAAAAACGAATCAAAAATTGTAAAATCACAAAAAAAAAAAAAACTCAAATAACTTAAAAACACAAAAAACAACGAAAAGAGCCTTGAAATGACATTGAAACACTCAAAAACACACGCAAGGGCAAAAAACAGCATAAAACAACCTCAAGTAACTTGAAAACACAAGAAACAACGCAAACAGCTTTTAAATGAGATTAAAAAACTCAAAC
>JAOVYX010004548.1:0-69278 GCA_035668315.1 Drosera spatulata
CTGAGTTTGGGAGATGAGGACGGAGTACGGAATGATTAATGGATCGGTAATTATTGCTAACATCTTGGGTTGACGATAACGATATGACAGTAATATTAATTATAACGTAAACGGGATTGAATAATGAATTGTGTTATAAAACGATGTGAATGTAATTAGAGTTTAGAATGTACTTAAGTAAAGGGGACCGTCAATGAAGACATTAATAGGATTAACGAATAAAGAATGAGGATGTCGTGTTGTATGGGTAAGGACGGAGTCCCTTCCGTTATTCTTGGTCGCATGGGGGAAGAGAAATGGTACCCCGAGTGATACATGGTCGCATGGGTTAGGGCGGATGCCCTTTCGATTATATTTGGTCGCATGGGGGAGAGAAATGGTACCCCGAGAGATATATGATCGCATGGGTTAGGACGGATGCCCTGTCGATTATACTGGTCGCATGGGGGAGAGAAATGGTACCCCGAGAGATACATGGTCGCATGGGTTAGGGCGGATGCCCTTTCGATTATACTTGGTCGCACGGGGGAGAGAAATGGTACCCAAATGATAGATGGTCGGATGAGAACAGGAGGACGGGGATTAACTAATCCCCTCTTCAGTTGTGAAATCTAACAGTAAGAGCAAATGTCAATCAATGTAGGTGTCAGTAATGGGTCCAACATGAATCAAAGTTTTAAATGAATAGTCGAGTTAATGATGAAAGGGAGAAAAGGGGTTTTAATATACTGCCAGTGGGAACGTGCTATGCCAGGTAACAGCGCTATTGTGCCAGACATCCCATCTATGACAGTACCCGGGGTTTACTGAGCGTACCTTTACTCATGGGTTTCTTGTATTCTTTGTAATTGTCTTTTGTGCAGGATCAGGTGAGGAGGACGGAGCTTCGGAGTAGTTGCTCCAACCAGGATCTTTGTTTGTATTATATGTAATATTTGGGAAGTGTGCTGTATTCGAATTTCAAAACTACTATGGATGACTGTAATAACTGCCTTTCTAGTGTTCTATACTGTAAACCCTATCATAAACTTGCCTTGCTATGGATTTCGATCTGTAGCGACAGTGATGCCACATAACTATTATCAATAAATTATCGTGGCGTTACACTCATGTTCCAAAACTGCCAGATCCAATGGATGGCACTAGAGTAGTTGACAAGTCTAAGTCTCTGTGGACGAGAGATGACTAAGATCTAGTGTTGGTGGACAGAAGAGCCAAGAATCAGATATACAAGGCTCTGGAAGACGATATGATGAGGGAAGGGAGTCTATGAGTTGGTTTGATCTGACGGACAAGGTCCTTCACTGCTGACAATCTCGAACTTTGCTACACTTAGCAAAAGGCTAGTGTATCTAAGCTTAAACGTTTAGGAATCCTTCACCTTGAAAAGGCCTTATAACTCACTCTTTGGAAAAAAAAAAAAAAAAAAGACATTTTACCAAATGTTAACACGGATAGTGTTCTAAGAAGTTAAACCAAGGGGCTCAAGTCCCCTTAGACCCGAAATCGTTACTTTGGCCAAAGTTCTAATGTTTTGGGAACTAAAGTTAAACCCAGGGGCTGAAGTCCCCTTGGGCTCGAAGTTGTTACTTCGGGACTGAACCCCCTGAGGAGTCAAAGCCATAACTCAAATGAAGACCTAGTATAATGATAGGGCTTGAAGTAGTCTAGTACTAGAATGTGGCTCGAATGTCAACCTACCTCGAATGCGATGTTTGGGAAAAGTTCAAAGGCAAGAAACAGAATGAGGCATACCTTGAAACAAAGAGATGAAAAATAGAACTTTATTGGTAAAATGGAAAAGTACAACACCTTGAACCCCCAAAGCAGCGGATAAAAGAAGAAATGAAAATACAACTAGAGGCTCCGAAGTAGCAAGTTAACCATGAAAAGAAAAGAGAAAAAACATCCAGCATAACGGAAGAAGGGCCATCCTACTCCTGATTGCTCCACAGTTGGAGCAGGGAGCTCCCCAACCTTCTGGGCCAAAGGCGAGGGGGCCCCTGATGACGGAGAAGAGCAGCCTCCTCAGTTGGAGACGGAGGAGGCACCTCGACCTCGAAGGAAGGTGGTGGCAACGGGGCAACCTCAATTGCTGCTGGCTTAGACGTCCTCTCCACTACGCCTCTATTAGTCATGGGATAACAAGCCAGCACAAAGAGATGAAGGCATCCTAAAAGTCGTCAAGCCCTATTTCCATCCCAGTGTTGAAGGCTTCATCCTCCTTCTTCTCGAGGGCCTCAACCTTTTCCCTCTCGGCTTTCTCCAACAAACGAACCATCTCCTATTGGGCAAGGACCAGTTGTGCCTTGACCCCGGTGATCTTGTCCAGGGCCTCCTTCTTGTTCGCCTTAGCATAGGCGGCCAAATAAGTGGTCCTCTGCACCTGCTCTCGGAGCTTGGTATACTCGGCCTCCTCGTCACAAACTCTCCTCTTGAGGCGCATGTCCTCTTTCTTCAGAGCGTGAATCTCCTGATCCCTAGAGAATAGAAGATTGGAGGCAGTGTGGCCTTGTGGAAGAGGCCCATGAAGTGGAAGAAGGTCCTCATCAAGCAATGGCTAGATGTAAGGGAGTCAGATCAAACGTTAGGTCGAAGAAAACAATTAGAGAAGGAAAGAAGAAAAAACTTACGCCATTGGTGTCCTACCTGACATCGACGTCGTGGGGCTGCTCACATCGCCACTCCGTGTACGGCTTTCTATCTCTAGAAAGGAACATGGACTCTACAATGATCCGAGGGTCGAAGGAAGGGCCAACGGCTGAAGCTCTAACCCAGATCTCCCACATCAGGAGTATCTACCCTTGGCCCCTGCCATCGGGACCATTATTTTCCCCTTTTGGGGAAAGAGGAGGTGGCAAAGGATCTAGAAGAGGTCCCATGCTGGGGAATGGAGCTCTTAGCCGAAATCACGACGACCGGGACCGGGGTATTGACGGTGGAGGTTTGCGATGGTGTTGAAGTTGAGGTTGTAGGGTGCACCACCTGAGTAGAAGAGCCTAAGGTGCCCTTCCCTTTGTCGGCCTCAAAGGGCCTTGCCTTCGTCGCCTAGGGATAGGCGGAAGGGGGGTCGTTCTTGCTGCAGCCTTCGCCTCGGGAGTCTTCCTCTTGTCATAGCCAACCCTCTTGGCAAACCAGTTCTTATATTCATTTCTGCAAAACACATGAAAAAGGTAAGAGTCAACATTATCCGGGATCTAATGGACCAGAGAAAGAGACTCACCATAGCCACCCTTGGAGAGATTCTACTTGGTGACCACCTTTTTTCGGCATTCCCCTGATAAGATCACAGCACGAACTGTGTCCCAGGCTTCTCTTTCCCGTTCTTCCTTAAGTAAGGGCTTACGTAAATGCCCACTGTAGGCATTATACTGCCCTGTTGTCTCAATCACTGTTTTCCTCATTGGACACTATCACATAGCAATAGGGTCAATCCCCATGCATCTCCTAAAGATTATCGAGGAACTTAATGTCAGCCTTCACCTGGAGGTGGAACCACCGCAATTGCTTGCCCCTTCTCATATAGTTCAAGAAATAGATCTTGAATAGAAGGGCAGGGGTAATGCTCTCCTTGGGGATGTCGATTTAGATATACGTCAGATGGATTCCCATGATGAGCCTGGGTTTAGTGGGAGTGAACATACATAGGCTAAGCCTAGTGTAGTTGAAGAATGCCTCAAAGAAGGGGGTACAAGGGGAAGAAGAACCCTGCTCTGATGGCTTCGATGTATAGGGGGAGTTTCGAGGTGTGCATCGAAGAGCATATCCTCAAATCCCCTGGATGAACCAGAGTGTAAAACTCCAGAATAAAGTAGTTGCATTGAAAGCGATTAATAGAATGTTGGCGAAGGCGGCTCTCATGACGGATAATGTTGGATGCCGGGCAAGTAGTCTGGTTCATGATTTAAGGGGGACGAGACACAGGGGCATCTCCGACCTCGCCCTCATCCCCACCATCAACACCATCGTCATCGTATCATCTCCCTTCGCCTCATCCACAGATCGTAGGACCTCAGAAGGGTTCGAGGTTGAATGAGTGTCTTGATTGATGGAAACCATAGGGCCTTCCATGGTCAAGAAGCCATCGCCCTTGCCCTCCTCGTCAAGAATTCTATATCCCCTTAGGTTGGTAGGGCCCTCGCCATCGACACCAAGGGCCAGCCTTAAGTTGACGTCTTTCTTCTTATCCACAGGGGGGGGGGGAACTTCGATCGAAAATGTTAAGGTCAGAGGAAAGCCAACAACAACCAATCATTCTTGATTCCAGTTATATCGACCCAGTTAGGTCAATGTCATAGAAAAATCTCTCCATTAAGTCAAACCTAGAGGTCGAAGAGAAAAGTAGGAAAGATTTGAGAGTTTCTTGGCTCATGATTTGATGCGTGCTATCGCAGGCACGCTAGATTAGTACCCACTTAATTTAATACAGATAGAATAAGCAGGGGTCAATCCCATAAAGATATGGAGTGTAATGGAGTTATTAACGATCATATTCGAATTCCTAATTACTTAACCTAAAACTAAGAAATGTGTGGAATTTGAAATTAAATTGTAAACTGATTAAACACTAATGGTTAAGAACTAAAAAGAACAAAATAACTATACTACTTGCATTGGACGGATGGACTAAGTTGTAACTATAGGAAACTAATATAAGGAAGATTCTCATAACTTCACTCAGGTTAGGGATTAATCTTCGAAACCTAGGATAATGAATTGATATTAATATATATAGTTATGATTATTGATTTGTAAAGGGTTTAATAGGATTGTAGAGGGTTGGAATAAAGGGGATACCTTTAATCACGCTCTCTAGTGTCTTTATTACCCACATAACTTGAATAACTAAAATAATCATGTACTCATATACCATGATAGCATGAACAAATAAAATAGACAATTGAACCAATCAAGGAACATACCAAACATGAAAAAAATAGCAACATATATTGGTCTACTCATTCATATGTCAAAAAAGATCCTAGATAAACTATAGCAAGATAGCTTGTCTATAACTTATCTAGTTACTACTTAATATGACCAACATAGATTGAATCATTAGCATAATCAACCCATAACAATATCTAAGTGGCTAGTTTAGATTGAAATTATAAGACAATTGTGGTATAGTTAATGTATAATGTTAACTAGGTAGCCATTCTAGATAAAATCACTTATCAACTATGATAAAGCTATAATATAATATTTGACATCATTCATGTTAAACAAATAATATTCAGTGTATAAAGAAAACAAATCTCATAATCCCTTCACTTCTTATCATTATGATTACTCCTTACTAACAAATTGCTCACACATTGAATTGAAAAACAACACAAACATGGAGAAATATGCAATTGAAATCACCATAACCAAGAGAGATTGAATCAAATGACTAATATGCATAAATAACCAATGAAAGTACTTACAAACCGATAAATAAGATCTTGAGAACGATAATCCAAAATGAAACGACTATGACAATCCAATCCGATAAACACGAACGAAGAATAAAGTTGTTTGTAATCAAAACTAAACCCTAAAAATGACACCTATCTTCATGTGTCTCTTACTGGAAACAAACATAATATGATGTATTTATAAAAAAAAATATTAAAACTCTAAAAATCTGAAGAAAATCTGAATAAAATCTCGAAAATATATGAGAAAGAATACTCGTCACGATCGTGATTAAAGCCGTCACGATCCTGACCATCGTGGCTGCTCTCCTCTTGATCAAATTTAAGGACCGTCACGATCGTGACAGGTATGGTCACGATCGTAACCAACGTAAACTCCTCTTTGGACAAATTTTTGTTCCTGTAACAGTAACGAATCTATCTTGGAATGATCGTGACACTTCATAAAGTCATCAAAACAACTTCAAAACGAACCAAAACAATCACCAATGTCTTTAAATGCATTAAACACTTTTTCATAACCCAAAATATCATCAAAAGCTTCATTGATTCGCATCCAAACTTCATCAAAATCTCCATAATCACATCCAAACATAGATTCATTTTCCTATAAAGTAACGAATCTATCTTGGAATGATCGTGACACTTCATAAAGTCATCAAAACAACTTCAAAACGATCCAAAACAACCACCAATGTCTTTAAATGCATTAAACACTTCTTTATAACCCAAAATGTCATCAAAAGCTTCATTGATTCGCATCCAAACTTCATCAAACTCTCCATAATCACATCCAAACATAGCTTCATTTCATGCAACACTAAAACCTCTCTTCACACGACCATATCTACATGAAAATCATACAAAGAGCAGTACCAACGTCCAAGATACAAAACTCAACTAAAACAATAAGAAACATGACTCAAAACACACTAAACAAAGAAATTAGCCTAAAAACTATGAGTATATTTATACTCATCAGGATTCTAGAGAGAAAATGTAAGTGAAGAGAAGACGATGAAAGGGAAAGATTTCCCCCAATGATCCTCCCTCTATATAGGCAAAGGAGGGGTAGGTGAAAGGTCCAAGTGAGGGGATAAAATCCGTCAAGCTAATGAGGGAGTAACACTTGGAGGATAACCCTCCAGACGATCCAATCAGCATCCGACACATGGCTGTGGGATAGGTGCGACGAACTATCCTCGAGACTCATGCCCGTCATCATGAGGGAATGAACCATCTTCAGGAGTTCAAATGATCACTACTGAAGATGGCCCGTCATCAATACGATCAGTCACAACAATGCGAACCTTTGGTTGCCTATGTTCCCATTGGGAGCCCGAAAACCCAAAGATGACAAAAGCCCAGATAGGGCATGAAGTGAAAGGTTCGACCTCAAAATCTTTGGCCAGAAAGGACAAAGAAGGCCCAAAAAGGGCCAAACCCCAAATCGGGCACGAACATAAGGGTTCGACCTCAAGCACTTTGACCAGAAAGCTCAAAGAAGGCACAAAGAGGGCCAAAGTCTCGATAGGACATGAACATAAAGGTTCGACCCCAAGATCTTTGGCCAGGGAGGTCAAAGAAGGCCTAAAGAGGTAAAGCTCGATTGGGCACGGACATAAAGGTTCAACCTCAAGATCTTTGACCAGAGAGGTCAAAGAAGGCTTAAAGAGGGCCATGCTCAGATTAGACATGGACATAAAGGTTCGGCCTCAAGATCTTTGTCCAAAAAGGTCAAAGAAAGAAGAGGGTCAAACCCCGATCGACAGCTGACCTAAAGGTCCCGACCTTAACCACTTCGAGTAAGAAGGCCAGAAGAAGTCCGGAGAGAACCGAAACCCAAGTAAAGTCCTCGATGCTGCTGTAAGCGACAACGTCGAAGACTTGGGGGACAACTAATAGTCTAAAGACGAAAATGCCCCAAAGTAAGGGAGATGATTTTCCACTTGACTCACCTTTGTCCAGGTCAAAGAAAGCCTGAAGAGGCCTAGACCCCCTTACGGGGAAAAACCCACCCAAGAGGCGGAGCCCTCAAAAAAGGACAAGGGCTTGCTCCCTCATAAAGTATACTTCTCATAACTACTCTATCATCATAATTACCTCGTGATTCTCTCCCATGAAGCTCTGTCTCTCCCTTACAAACTTGAGCGTAGGAGCGGGAGTTCAAGTTCGACACCTCAGGCCCTCCGCTAACGGCATTTGATGGTTGAGTGGTGTGCAACGGAACACAGGTTCTCCTCAAATTGAACCCAAAAGACCCCATCTCTAGCCCCTCGAGGTGCAACCCGAAGCTTGACTTTCCTCCTCGAGACTCCCATAAACAAACATATTTGTTGTTGGATCATGACAATGATGGGTTTGATTGTTTCTCTTCTTTGTCTTGGATGTTCAATTTCCGTTATGGTTAAGTAGATTGTGTGGTGGGAATCATATGAGTGAATTTATAAGTGTGGAGTGATGAGGCAAACCTAGTTTTATTGGAGTGAATGAAGAAGATGTGGATTGTGAATGTTTCTTGTAATGATTTTATGTGTTTCATGATTCTTTCCTAGAGTAGCTAATTAGGGTGGATTGTGTTTCATTAATGTAATGGTTAAACTCTTTTGATCGTGTTAGTTGCAACCTAGATTGGATGGATTGTTAAATTTCTATTAAAGTTTACTCAAGTTAGGAGAAACATCACAACTTAAGATTATATCTTGACTAACTCTTTAGTGAGATGTAAACACCTTGAGAGTTAGAACGTAATTCAAGAAATAGATTGTTGGATAAATTTGCACACTTGTGAATTGCCTAGAATATCTTTATTTGATTAGGTCCCAATATTCTTACTGGACAATGTTAGAACATCAGGGAATTTGCATGCCTAAAGTTTTCTACAACTCTATCCACATAAAACTATTCACAATGATCCTCAATTCCATCATCTATCGTGAGATGAGACAATGACAATATGATGAAAGGTTGTTGAATTAGATGTGTCTGCAGCGGATTCAGATTTCTCAAAAAGTTACTTTATCTTCAAACAAGTTCACGAAAACTTTTACACATCATCATAGTAATGCGATGATGATGGCAACGATGGTATTGGGGGCAACGGATATTGGATCATGATGGGGTTGATATTTCATTCTAGGTTGCCATGAGTGACGATCGATATGTGGCATGTGCCTGACGACAATAACTAAGAAGTGTGGAGGGATACGGGTAGGATGAGGAAAGATGCGATTTGTTTTTAAAAGTTAAAGCAATTGGTAAGTTAATAAACCCACTATCATCTATTGGGGATATGGGTATGATGGGGATTTTGATAAATTAAACACTAATGAGTAATTTTCACTAATATTCATATTATATATCGTTAATTTTTGGGTAAAAAAGAGATAAAGGTCTTTTGGTTTATTGGTTAAAAAAAAGATAAGACTAAATCCACAAAAAAATGACTAATTAAAAAGCAATATTTCTTTTATCCAGAATAAAAATGACTAATTTCATAGCAATTTTATTTTTTTGATAAGTTTATTTTGCGTTTTAGAACATGGATGTTCTGAAATTAGTTTTTTTTACTCTAGATTTAGTCATTCACGAAAAAAAAAAAAAATAATCTTAGACATTGATTTTCTCACTTCTTTATGTTTAGTTGGGGATAAAAAAAAATGTTGATTCATTTACTCTTTAAATCAATGCTTAAGATTGAGTCCTTTTAACCAATTACCTAATAGACCTTTATTACCTTAAAGCCGTCAATCTTTTGTTGGAAAAAATTTGTTGTTCAATGGAATGATGGATTATTATTTTATTTTTTATTATTATATTTTATTGTATTTATTTATTTATTTAGTTTTTTAATATAAATGACAAAGAAAATTTATCTTGTAACATTAGTGATGGTACCTGCTCCTCGTTAGGTGATGGTGCAATATCATACATATGATAGCGGTTCAAAAATACCGAAAAAGATATAAAAACCATTATCATAGATATATAGTGGCGGTTTGGTAACCGCTGCCTAAATCTTCGTCGACGACAGCGTTTGCATTGGATATGATGACGACGCTTAATAAATCGCTACCATAACCATCTACTGTTACGTTTTAAGACGCCATCATAGATATTTGTTGGCGATCAAACTCCAACGACGAGAGACCTCCAGTGATCGGCCGACCTTTGACGATCAACTTTAATAAAATCACTTCAATTTTTGAACTTGGGAGGATTCGAATTAGGAACCTCAATCTTGTTAGCCATGTACTAAACCATTGGGGCGATGAAATTTTGCTTAATTTTTTTGAAATCAATTGATTTATTGTTTTTCAGCAATAACAATAATTACGATCAAATAACTATGGCAGCGTTTGCAAATGCTGCCATAGATGTCCCTGTGGTAGTATTTTGTAAAGTGTTGCAAAAAAAATCACCGTCAAATCGATCTATGCAACAGTTCAACAAAGGTAATGGTACAAAAACGTTATAATAGTTTTATGCATGAAGTTTTCGGCCAAAGCTTATGGTAGGGGTTGTAAACCTATGAAGCCGGTTCAAAAACATTGTAAAAAATAAAATAAAAATAGCAACATTTGTATAAACGCTAACAAAGTCCTCACATGTTGTGTAAGGCCGATTTATACGACCTTTATTATTTATTTTTAATTTTTTCCCTCGTTCCAAACGCCAACTGATTTTATGCATATTATGTACTCATAAGGGCTGATTCCCTTTTATTGTGTACTCAGGACACTGACTATGTTATTCGCACCTTTAGCATGGCATAAAACACATGTATATTTATCTGCAACTTCCAAAGATCGTAACAATAATAAGTGTTAATATTACATGATATTTGGCTTGATTTCACCGATACTAAGCTGATAAAGATAGTGGAATCTATATCTCATTTCACCAAGACATAGAATGACTTGCTTTTTATTACTATGATGACTGTAGTAGAGGCCGGACAACATTGCTGCATGTGCTTCCGTCGTAGTGTCTTCAATGAGCATTCTCGAACTAATTAGCCAAGCTTGCGGTTGTACTCTGCAAAGTATGATTAGGTCGAGGAGTTAACCACATAAGGTACGCAGACTTTAAATAGAACCGTTATATGACCAGTATTGTAGTCCGATGTATAATTTATATTAGTAGGTAAGACTGTGATCACCAGCATTCTATGTACGTCGAAAGTGTTTGAGATATTAAAACAATATCGAAATTTGGATAAAGACTGCAGTAATATAAATAAATGATGGGTCTTTTTTTTTATTGTCAATTAGTTTTAAAAATGGATCTTATGGTTCTACATGAAATCAGAATTAGTTTTTATAGAAGGAAAGAGTCATCATACCTTGAAACAGTTTGCGCCTCGACTTATGTCAAATGGGAGGTTGGTTTTGCACTTTATAACCATCGCTTTGGTGTTATCGTAACTGTATCTGTCCATATCATACAATGCGGCCTTCATGCTCAAACAAGCATGTGCTTTCTCTTCATCAGTAGGACTTCTTGGAAGAGCTTTCGCGATAGTCTTCAACATTGAGCAACAAGTAGCTGTCAAGGCGCATTCATTGCCATCCTCCACGAACTTTCCACAGGAGACACGGAAACCTTCCCTCATCTGAAAAGGTATGAAGTCTGCAATCGCCATCGGTGCAACGACAATCATGCAAATGACAAGAACTGAAAGAACATTGATCGAAGCTGCCATGTTGCTCAGCGAATTTAAGAATGAGCTAATTAAGCTAATTGTTGCTTGAGCAATTGATGGCCTGTTTCAAGCTCTTTCTTTTTCCTTATTTATAGGGGAATTAAAGGGAGGAGTGATTCGCTATTGCTGTTTGCAACTTGTGGTAATCTTGTCCCCTACTAGCTTGCGAGGTTAAGCTGTTAGGTTTATTGATCACTTTGATCAGTACATCAACATCTATGCCTTCGGTATGCTTATTGGCTCTATCTATGATTTATGTTGTCCTCAAGATACATTTTGTTACCCTGGTTCATTTTAAGGAATCGGATTTTTACTTTGGGGAATCCAATATTAGAGACAAATCGTGAGATGTAATATAAAATTGAGATTAGAACCGTCTTAACCTGAAAATACAGACGGTCTTCTAATGGTCAGTAAAACCAAGGAGATCAAGAAGTTCCTTAGGGTAAGTAATAAAAGGCATAAAAGAGGAAGGAGGCCAAAACATGAATGGTTGAATAAATAGTCATTTACGCATCTTAGGACAAGATGTTCAATTCCAATGTCGTTATTCTCAATTTATAATTAATTTCCATTTCTCTGCTTCCGCTTTTCGAATAGCGACTTATTTGAGCTAGCTTTGAACCAGGAGTCGGATGTCAAACTATCGGTTTAACGGTGTCTTTCTGTTTCAGGTTGCTGGCATAGCAACCCAACCTTCAAGGCAGCTCAGTCAATCTTTCTGCGCAAGGCCGCTGCCTTGGCGCAACTCTGAAAAACACTGTCAATCATAATCAGTACTTGTTTTCTTCTGCTGAAGAGGAAATTCCTCTCATTGATTCATAGCAATTATGGTCTGATGATATATATCCAAATTCAAATTCTGAAAACTTTTATTAGAATTGTGTATGTCATATATGATAGTCTGAAAGGGACATTTGTCAAGAGGGACAGTTTAGCTATAACCTTACACTAATGTTAGGTTTCATGACTTATGAAGCAAAAATATCCGACTCAGTTCCACACAAAAAAGTTACAAGAGTTATTTAAAGTTACAAGAATTTATAAATAATTCGCTGATTGTATGTCTGTTGTTACTTTCGCCAATAGGAACTAAAGACAATTGTTTGGTCTAGATATAACTTTAATCTTCCACCGAAGTAACTAATAAATGCCTGTTTTTGGAGATCTTTTCATAGGATCCAAATCAAGAAAGGTTACATATTCCAAATCACTAAAGGTTATATTATGATAAACAATCATTTTTTCAACCATATGATCTGAGGTTTGATAACCCTTGAGAACATTAAAAATAAATTTTTATAATAAGAATAAGATAGTATACATCACGTTGTTTTCAATTGTTTTTGGCTTTGTCTTTGTCTACAATATATAGTATTAATTCAGAATACGAAACCATGATATGTCATTATATATCCATATATCTACATCAATCAATTCAATTGTTTCTCAAAGACTGGTATATTAAATGATTATCATCAATAATTATGAAAAAAAAAACTTTTCATATCTCATCTTTTCATAAGTCATGATAAAAGAATTTTTTATAAATATTTTTGTCGTTAGTGTTAGTTATTGTGAGAAACTGATACGATTGAAAATATTTTACAATAAAATATCAAGAATTTCTATCATAATGAAAAAAAACCAAAAGTTTTTACATCACTTAGTATAACAACTTGATATGATTTATGAAGTGATACGATTAATTTGATTACTCTCATCATTTCAGTAAAAATAAAAAAAATAAAAATAACCATAAAAAAATTAATTTTAAGGATCTCATGGGATACTATTTGAGTATATAATGATAGTTAATAGGAGTACATATTATAATCTGATGGACATGTACACTATTATTGTTTACCCAAAAAATTTAAAGAAAATATTTTAAAACCTTATCATATATAAGTAAAAATGTCTAAAAAATTTAAAAATTATTTTAGAGTTTTTTTTATCAAAGATCATCTTTTTAAAAATTATGCACAAAAGATCACTTCGAAATTTTTAATTATCAATTATTCTTTTTATTTTTATAAAAAATAATCAATCTCATTTAATTGTTTCGGTCACATTTGATATCTTACCCTTTCCTTTTTCATAGCAGATCTGTCAGATTCGTTGATCTGCCAGCCCGTCACCTCCACAGCCTAATTAGATTAGTCTCAGACCCTGACGAATCCGCTGAACCCGATACTCAATCGCCGGACTCATTGATTTTCGTCGTCGGACAGATCGACTAGCCGCGTCGTCGCCGTCGGCTTCTCTGCTACTCCGCTGTTACAACCTTGCCGTGTTTCGGTGAGACTGAATCGAGGATCAATGGTGTCTTCATCGGAGGCAATGTATACATGGAACTGCAATGGAGAATAGAAGACAATTCAGTTGCCGTTCACCTTACTGGCTTGACATAAAAGTTCGTACTCATCACTCGCTGCTTTGTTAGTGGCGGATCTAGTGAATTTTTATCAATTTAAAAAAAATTCTTTAATTTTGAATAATTATTGTTTGGTTTTGATTTGCAGAGAAATTTGCAATGATTTGATAACTTTTATTTTTAGTAGGTTTTTATTTTTAGTAGGTGATTGATTCATAAATAACATAATAGCATGTGACTAAATGATAAATAATTTATGTTTTTATGATTAAGTGATAATTCATTCTTTATTTCAATTATATTCTTTCTATATTAACATTGTCCTGAAGGATTGACCTTGAAAAAAATACGCAAATTCTCACATTACAATAATTAAAACTTTATTAAAAAAAAGAAAAAAAATGATTCATTTTTTTCAATATTGTTCATCTATTCATTTCATTTTATCAAGTTATTTTGTCGATTTGACCATCGATTGGATGAAAAAATATATCATTCTTGCTGTGATAAAAAAATCATTTTTTTTCTAATCCGACAACTTTTTACAATAAAATTAAACGTAAAAGTATAATGTATTGTATATATTTCAAAAACCTATTAAATATTCTTGATAAAATCGTAATAAATTTAGAAATATCCAACATGATATATACTTAACCAATAAATTTTCACGATATCAAAATAAATAATCCTAATAAATAATTAAATTATGAATAATTAATCACTTATAGAAACAATATATTCCCCACGCACAACTAAATATTCGAGGGTGACATACTGGTTTTAAATGAATGGACGTTTTTTCTTCGGTAGTTTTTCCTTTAGCAGTCACACCTTATGGAATAGTTAGAGGTCAGCAGAAAAGTATCATGGCAGATATACTGTGCCTAGGCTCCAATTAAGATTTAATAGTGCGAGGGCAACCCCTTGACACCTACTAAAGAATGAGAGATATTATTGTCGGGGAAGAATCCATGTGTGTATACAGGTTTGAGCTACATATTTTATGTCTTCATATTTTCCAAGAGCATGCATGAGGCAAAGAGATTTTATGTAGTTTGACAGTTCCCTTTGTTACAATGAGCCTTTACAAGGTTGGGGATCCCCTAATCAAATCAACAAAGAGACAAATGTCTTGATTATTAGTTATCGTTTTGTCATATATCATAGATGGATTGCAACCGAAATTCGATTGGGAGAAATTGAAGAATGATATCTTTCCAGGACCTTGGACAGGAGAATCCTGCATAAACATACCGTCTGACGACACTCTGGTGATCATTGGGTTTTCATCCTGAAAAATATGTGATATACCAATCAGTCTTGAAAGATCCCATCCATTATATGATGAAGGAAGTGTTGCATCATCTGAAAAGTTAAAAATATAAGTCAGATCATCGCATCTATTTCAACGACGATTTATTTATTTGTTTAGTTATCTATTTAGTTTTACATAAAAGAAAAAAGAACACACATGAGAATGATTTGCAAAATCACTAAACCTCCTCCGTTTGGATACAGTTTACAATAATTGATCAATCAATCAACATACTCTCTAAAAGTTCACAAAATTACAAGTATTTCATGGAATGCCATTTTAGATTCAATGAAACAATTAATTTCAAGTATCGAGCATTTTGTACTAATTGGATAATTTGAATATTAAAATGGGATTATCAAAATTGTAATGTGTGATGTGTATGACTTTAATACTTAAGGAGGTGATTAGTCTCAGATAATATCTACAATAAATGAGCAGTTCAAACGGTTTCAGACGATTTCCTTCATCATTTGCACATAGGTTCTTGAAATCCAGAGGTGGAAATATGACACTAAAAAAAAAAAAAAAGTAAATTTACGACAGAAAGATTTAGCGACAGAAAAAATCCGTCGTAAAATCAAAATAAATGCAACATATCCATCGCTAAAAAAAAAAAAGACAAATTTTTTTTATAAAATTACGACGGATTCCGTCGAAAAAATAAATAGGGATAAATTTTTAAAAATTTTGAAATTAAATAAATTTTTTACGACGGAATGCGTAAAATTCTATATATAATTCAAATTTTCTTTAAAAATTATTATAAATATTTCCAAAATTTTCGTTAAAAGGCAAATAATGGTAAAAATTATAGTATTGTGACGGAATTCGTAGCAAAACAAGGCGTATTGCGAGGGATTCCATTGTAAAATGTTTAAAAATTATTTCAAAAATAGGTTTTTCACATATAAAATATACAATAATCATGTTACAAGTATAAGTTTGAAATCATTAAATCAAATTAAGATAATTACAAGTTCAACATATTTCTTATGTATTTCAACGTTATAATTCAAACTATTATGGTTACATATTTCATATATTGTGTTAGGATCAAAATAAGATGTCACACTTAAAATAAATATACAATCAATTGATTATTGATAGGATAACATGCTTTGACTATTACGATTGGCAGTCAACAGCAGAACAACCTGCTACAGAAGAACCAGCAGCAGAGTCAGCAGCAGTAGAGTCATCAGTAGCATCAGCTGTAGCAGCTGAGATAATAGCAACAGGAGGATTATTAGAACAAGTGGAATCAGCAGTAGAGGCACCTATGGCAAATGAGGCAGAACAGAGCCATCAATGAAAGAAACCACTATAGCAGAGAAATTAGAGATAGACAGATCAACAGGAGACATGGTAGTATCACAAGGCGTTGAAGCAGCTGAAACTATCTCAGAGGAAAAGGAAGCATAAAATGAGTAGACTACTGCACAGGAAGGTTCATAGAGGTAACAGCTCTTGATCTAACTCCCACACAGACTGAGGAGGTGATTATAGTTGAGGTATGAATCGTCTGAAATGACTTCTGCACTAAGGGAGGAGCAGACTGCAGCAAACAACCATTTCAAAGGAGTCACTGTGAAAGAAATCAAGGAACACTTGATGAGTGACACCTTTGCTAGTCAAGAGCACATGTAGACACAAGATGTGTCACCTCTGAGCTTGGTATTTATTCCGACATCCTCATTTGGCCTGATGCAGACTAGGGCTGATTAACCCTCTATTGGATTTCCACAAGGTCTACTATACAGTGGAACATCCAACATTCCCATTACACCCTAGACTGTATTCAGAAGTCAGAGCCAAGCCCTAGAGGACATTAGGATGACACCAATACATGAAAAGCCATCCTCCATTGTCAGAACGATAGCCTCTGCTAAAGTTCCTCCACCTCATCAACCCTCTCCACCAGAGACAACAATGGAGTATAGATTGAGGCAATAGGATCAGGAGGTATACAACAGACATCAATGGATAAAGGATGCATTCAAAGATCTTCTTGACAGACTAGAGCCAGTTACAAACGACCTAGAGTCCGAGAAGAAAATCAGGAACATGGCTGAGGGACTTTTCAAACATCAAAGAAGCAATGCTATCAACCTCCAACAGTACAGGCTCAGCTCCTCCAACATGAGCAAACTAAGGGGGCAATAATTAACTGATCTTCGCAGACTGCAGACCTCTTTGTAGACGACTCAAAGGTAACTAATGGAGCATATCCTCAACAATGACAAAAGGCTAAGCTTGCTGGAAAACAAACTTCAACTTGAGACTGCCAAACCCATAACTGCTCACCATGTCACTTCCTCAGAACTGAAGGCTCTTGAACTGCCATTGAAGTCCTCGCAGCAGCCCTTGATGCTAACAAAAAGGGAAGAAAGGCAACAGAGAAAAGGAAGAAGACAACAAGGTCTAAGTCAACGGAAGAACTAAAAAGAAGATCTACAGCTGTAGCAGAAAGTGAAACGTTTGAAAAACAATGAAAGTCCTCAGGACCTCAGGGGGAGTAGACCTAGGGGGAGAAAAGGAGGCATCAAGGACCTCAGAGGGAACACATACAGGGGGAGAAAAGGAGGCATCGAGGACAACAAGAAAGCCACCTCACAAAATACAGCAAAGGAGAAGAATATCAAAGATGAAAATTAACAAATCCAATGCTGCAATATAACCTTAGATTAGGCTCAGTTTTTTTTAAGAAACAATGTAAATGTTAACTTGTTATTTGCTTAGAAGTTTTGTTAGCATCAACTTAGGGGGAGATTGATAGAAATGTGCAATCCCTCCATTTGTATAGAAATTGATGAACAAAACTTAGAGGTATTAACCATGATATAGTTTGTGTGCTTAGGTTAAAAATCAGGTTAGTAATCTGTAGTATAGGTTTGATACGGATGAGCAGATGACCACAGACGGAGAGCATTGTGGACCACCAAATGCAAACCACTACAGAAGATTTTAACAAAGCAGCTATGACATGCATGGACAGCAAAAGGCCTCTAAGTGCTTCAGGATCTGGGATCAATCTTGGTTACAAGGGGCAGCACAATAATGCAAAAAGAAAAAGAAAAAGAAAAATTACAGCATTGATCGGATGCAGACGAGGTCTCAACGATACTGAGTGCAGACTGAAGTTGCAGTAGACTAAGTACAGTAGAGATGGTTGCTAAGATTGGATAAGGATTAAGGGATTGGTCAAATTGAAGATTTGAGGTATGAAGAAACTATACGAGGATCAGAATGAAGTTGATCTATCAACATCAGTGAAGGGGTCACATGTGTTGATAACAGACAGGCTGTGAACATCAGATCAAGTACAGTCACAGGTTCATTCCCTCAGCCTATAGAAGGGGATCAAAAGAGCTCAGAGAATAGGGATGTTGATGAATGATTGAACGTATAAGAACATACGAGAAATCTAAATTCAAAGTTGTTTAAGTAAGCTGAATTGAAGAAAGCAAAAGGAAAAGAGTCCACTAGTCTGCATTGAAGAACAAAACTGCAGCAGAGTCCAAGGAAGGATTAAGGTTCTTTGCCTTTGCCAAGTCTGCAAACTTATAAAGTGGTTATCTTGTAAGCCAAAAACAAGAAGATAGTGAACTCACCTCTTGAATTGACTACACTGGTCAGCAAGGGAAGACTGGACTAAGCTCTCGTTTATCAGTTGATAACGAGTGTCTAAACCAGTATAAATCGTATGTTCTTGTCTTGCATTTCTTTATTCTTCGTATTAGAACTGTTAGGAATTAACTAAACAGCAACAAGAGACAAGTTTTCATAGCACAAGTCTCTGCAGCAGACACCTCCTGAAGTCTGCAAAGATTATCAGTGGATTTTGATTAAATACGTCGCTGCATTACACTGAAAATTTTGAAACAACCTATTCATCCCACCCCTCCCTCTAGGTTGTACCTATTCATCGCACGGAATCAGGTCGCATAGATGAAAAAAATTAGGCGAAAACTTGACCCTGTGACAATAAAGAATTGCTTTGTGATTTCTGGCTGTGGAGATGTAAATCCCCATTACATGATTGATCCCTTAAGTTTCAGATGGTGACGGTTTATTCTCTTCCAAATTGTTGTTGATTTTAACTTCGGATCATTCATGTCAACGATTCAGAGTTTCCTGCCTGACGCGTCAAACTGTTTGTACCAAAAATAATCACAAGATCGTACGGTCGTGAATCAACAATCTAAACGATGATTGTGATGATGGGATTGTTTTGACAATGACCAAGGTCAAGAGAAAATCAACAACTTATAGTATTTGTGGAATATTAGATTATCAAATTGTGAAATTGAGGGTCTATATCTTGAACCCCTATATTTATAATTTTTACAAGAAAAAAAATTCATTTAATCCCCTGACCTTTCGATCTTTTTCCCTTTGACCCCCTTAACTTTAGAAATAGACAAATGCTCCCCTACGAGGGGGGTATTTTGCCAAAAAAAATATATACTTGGATGGGAGAGTCTTATGCCAAAAATCAAGGTTTTTTCATAGTTTAAGGAGAGTTAAGTACTTGCTTTCAAAGTTGAGGGGGGTAAGGTGCAAAAGATTGAAAGTTCTGAAGGATTAAATGCTATTTTTTTTCACTTTTTATAAAGTAGAGAGATAGTTATATCTTCTAAGAAATTAAGCTATAAAGATAGCTTAGGGAAACATCTTACATATTAGGAAAATAAAGATATTCCACCTAAATATCATTATAATTTCTTAATTATTTCCCTAAATTCCTTTTTTCTAACTAACTTATATCTTTATAATCATAATTATAAGATAAATATGATTATTATTTTTATAATCATCAATAATCATCTACAATGCTACAACAACAAAGTACAGCTTGAATGGCAGAGCACTCCTAGAATTATCACGCTTTCGTCTTGCATCAGAGTATAATCTAACATGTCAATCTAAAAGATGAGGTAGCTTTCTTGGCTATATGTATGCATGGAAGATATGTTAGAAATAAATGTACCATATACTTCACTAGTTAAAATATCGTGATCTTCGGGCACTAGTTTAAATATCTCGGCTGCCTGAATGTATCCTTATAAAGAAGTATCTAGTTGGTAGTATTTTCATATAAGCCATGGTCCTCTCAGACAAAACATCTCATATCCTAGCCACCTAGAACTAGTATTTTTCATATCAATCGTGACCCTTTTGGATAGATTGGAGATCACCATGCATCTAGATTCAAGATCTTTGCAAATTATTCTAATTAAATGTTCAATATTGATCGACGGACACTAAGGATAAATGCTAGTATATTTCAAAGCAAGTTGTAATCAATACTATATACTACTCCCTCCGTCCCGAAAAGGATACAACGAATTGATTTGGCACATGTGTCGATGCAAAATTTGACACGAGTACAACGACGATGAAATGTAATGTTTTATAAATTTATCGTAAAATATCAGTGATTGTGTAAGTTACTTATCCAATCTATTACATGTTACGGAACGATCACAAGTGATTTGATATAAAAACGAGACTTGTATACATGCAAATACAATAATATAAAATATATACATGTTGCATTTTTTGTGGGGTGAAGGGAGCATATACTAAGCAAATGAAGATGGGTTTGTCAACTGTGATCTTTCGATCTTGATCGTTCAATGTTTCATCCTACAGTTGTCATTTAATATTAATAAATTAGGAAATTAATTCAATAATTATAGTCAAAAAAGAAAAAGATTGATTCACTAAAATTTATTGGTTGATCGATATATTTTGATTGAATTTTAAATGGTAGAGATTTAATTCAAATATTTATCAACTATACTAATAATATCAAATGTTAATTTTAAAGACCAATATAAATAAATGATGAGATAACAATATTTCAATTTCAAAATCTTTAACAAAAAAAAGATGATTCATATCTAATATTATTTAATCATTTTCCGATTGATTCAGAAAGATATCATATCTCTCTTTTTTATTTTATGTTCAAAACTTTTTTTTTTTTCGTTTTTGTACCGTGCATTATTGCACGGGTGCATGGACCAGTTATTCACCTATCCTGCTATCCATTGTTGAATGAAACTTCGTAAACTCATCATGTATATATTTTTTTTTCAATATCCTTCTTTTTCGCTACAAAAGGTATAGGTATTTGATAAAATCACAAAAAAATTATTGTGCCCATAAATAACATTCCAAACCAAAAAGGTTTTACTTAGAAAGAAGACAGACCAATTTAAATCAACCATCGTAGCTGCATCAATTAAGAGGTTCTTTTATGAATTCGTTAATTGATTAATTGTGACTAGATCCAACATTTATGAAAAAATTTCGCAACCATTGACTTGTCTCTTCCAAATCAGTCCAATATACTACTAAAAACAATTGTTGTAGCGTATTGTCTGAGTTAAAATCATCCCTCATAATCGGTTTTACTTACTAACCTGGGACATAAGAGTTGTAAGATCTGAAAAAAGGATACCTACACATAAAAGTTGGCCTACTGCTTATTTTTTCTTTTTCCCCTAACGAGTGACCCACTCATGATGTAATTGGTGATTAATGCAGACACGACTGACTACGTACCTAATTAACTAGCCCTCTTTTGCTCTCTTATAAATATTCAGTCACAAGGAGACATTTGAATAAAGCCATCTCACCTCAAGAAATATACTATTAGCAGTGAGTCGCTTACCAAGGTGCAACTTAACTAGCCATGGCAGCCATGCTCAAATTGACAGTCCTCGCAGTGTTGAGCTGCATGGTGATAGTTGCACCGCGTTCTTCATATGCCGATTTCATTCCCTATGACTTTGGCGACACTTTCATGTTTGCATGTAGGGATTACATTGCTTCAGGCAATCAATGTGCGTTGGATTACGCTTGTTGCACGCAGATTAACAAGATCGCCAAACTTGTCACCAAGTATTCTAGCAAGGATGAAAAATCGTATGCTTGTTTATCCATGAAGGCCGCTCTCTACACTCTTGAAACCGACTACAATTACGAAAACACTGCAGCCATGGTTAGGAAGTGCAACACTTCACTTCCTTTTGATGTCGCTAAGGGTGCCCCTTGTTTCTAAGAAGATAAAGGTAAGCTACTGTACAATTACCACATCAAACAAATAAAAAAAATAAGAATGAAAATAAAAATAAAATGAAAGAAGAAGAAGAAGAGAAAGATCCGTAAGGACATACGTTTATGTGAAAGTGTCATTTTTCCTTCTTTTTTTTTTTTTTAGAATTCTATTTCATTTGACCACCAATTAAATATTGGTTGCTAAAAATTACAACTTATAGGTAAATGGTTGTTGAGAAAACTCTACTCCTATTGGAGTTTAAAAAATCAATACAATTATATATATAGATCCCAAGTCATTCCATTAATTCTCAATTAATTTTGAGTTGGAACCCTATACGTTTAATATGATATCAACGCCCATTAGACACAACGGTCAAACATTTCACGTCATTTAAATATATGTTTGTGTTTCAAGCCCAAAAAGAAACGTGCGCGTAAGGAAACGTGTTAAGATAACTTAATCCACATTGAAGTTCGGAAAGTAATACAATCACACATATAGATCCTAAGTCATTTTATTTATAATCAATTGATTTTGAGTTGAAATCCAAGAGGTTTAATAATGATCGTGACAAAAAGTTGCAGCTCAAAGAAAATTTTTGCCTTCAAGTTTGTGACCAAATATTTTTGCGTGGTTCAAGATTTCATGAGCAACGTTATTTTTTGATTAAATACTTGTGGTTACTGATCATGGATACTATATCTGTAGCAGCTAGCCAAGATGAACACAATAAAACTCATTCATGTCGCGTCCCTCTCACCGATAATGAACTATTGTTTTTTATTTATGCAGGGTGAACAAAGTTCGCTCTATCTCAAGTCGTACGAACTCGTTTCACTAAATAAAAAAAGTGGCAGCCAAGTTGATGATTCTATGTGACTGATCTACATGAAGTTATGCCTTCATATGTATTTCTATCCATTACTGGTTGATTACTAATACCTTCTGGTGTTATCGCCATGGGTTAACTATAAGCTGTATAATGTGACCAAATGAAGTATGTTTATCATCCTTTATCAACAATTGACCATGTGTGTCTTTGTATATTTGGTTATGTTTTGAATGTTAAAAGCTAAAAGGAATAAATACAAAAGAAGAATAGAAGGGCATCAGGTTTTAAAATTTCTGACATCGGATCAAACATATATATAAATATCATGAATTAATCTTTTTTATTCGTCAAATTAAGATAAAATCCCCAAGTTTTCTTTATATTTTACTTCTTGTTGTGCAAATTGTAATATATGGATAGCAAATTATAATATATATACATATGATATATAATATACACTAATCAAAATATAATATATGAGAAAGTAAAACATAAATGAAACTCAAATAGAAAATAAAAAAATAAGTTCTCTTGTTCAATCGTTCGGGTTATAGATGCATTAATGGTATGATGCATAGCTTGTCAAACGTTTCTCAGATCTGAAACCATTTATTATTAGGAACTCCAAACACTAACAGTGGCTGAAAGAGAGTGACATGCAGGTAATTTTTTTATTGTAGTATATAATTAAGAGATTATTTTCTAATATCAAGCTAAAAATTTATCACGAAGCTCAGAAAGTAAAAAAAATAACATAAGAAATTGGTGCAAGAACAATATGACAGAACACAAGTCTAGGAAAAACTCGATTTATACAATATGTGAGGTCTTTGATAACGTTTTTGTCATAACAACTATGCAGATATTGTCATAACTTTCCATTGCTTCGGTTTTTCACAGTCTCTCGATAGATTTTTAACCACCACCATAGGGTTTGATTAAAGAAAAAACCATATGCTTGAACCTATGATAGCGTTTTGATAACCGGGATCATGTTTAACCACTACAATAAATCATTATGATAGCTTTTTTTTTCGCAATGCTTACAAAAATGCTATCCTAGATACATCTTTGGTAGTGCTCCCCTGTATATCCTTTGTTAGGACCTTTTAATTTCAATCTCCGAAAAAAAAAGAAGAAATAAAATGACGGCAAAAAGGTCTTTAAATAGCTAGTAAACCCTAAAAATCAAAATATTAAGAAAATGGCATCAAATAAATAATAGTAAAAACTAAAAATGTTAAAAATGACCAGAAACGAGGTTGAAAACACCAAACATCATGGCCGATGGTGACGAGTTTTGATTGTCTCGTCGTTTTGTATGGACCGACAAAATTTCACAGTATTTTGACACCTAGACCTTTGATTTCAAAAAACTTTAGCCAGCCAACAATAGCAACGTTATGAACGCCGGTGCATCATACTCCCTCACCAGGGAAAGATTCGTCCTATAATCTGACACGCCATCACTATTGTCTAGCTCAAATTCCTCACTAGAGTGCTTGCACTACAAAAACATATAGGTTTCTAAAGAAAAATTATTTTCGGTCGTAAAATTTTTGACCACTAAACTATATGCCGTCGCAAATTAAAATGTTCCGACAACCTTAAATTTTTGTCTCAAGTTTACATCAGATTACGATTTGGCGTTCCAAATTTTCGACAAATTATATTTTTTGTAGCTAATTTCTGATGGAAATTTTAAACAGTCACAAATTTTCTATAGTTATTCTGTTTCGTGGGAAATGATTTAACCTAACCCTAAGCAGACAACTTCACACCATTCATTCTCACCTTTCCCTGATCTGGTTATGCGTCCCTGTCATCATCTTGGTTTCGTAGAGATGGTCTGGCCTTCAATCTCACTCCCATTGTCGTCAAATTGACTATCTTAATCTAAAAGTATCCACACAAGCGCCTCTCGAACTATCTGCTTCTATAACTGAAACGTAGTCTCTATATCAACACAAACGTAGTCTCTAACTATCAACTTCAAACATCCAATTAGAGGAGCGACTATAAAACTTGAATCCCGAATGAGTCTACGATAAAACGATGCCAACCCATGAAAGCTGCAAACCTCATGGAAACTAAAGTGGAGTCTTCTAATTGAGTAGAGTATCTTTCCGGGCAAGATCCATCTGGATACCATCCCTCGACACCGCATAATCCATAAATATTAGCGTTCCATCAAGCAGTGACACTTAAGCATACTGTTTCTGCTCTGTCTCAAATATTACAAATGTTGCTCCACAGACACTGAGTAAATCAGAATAACATCTTAATAAACAACGAAAAACTGACCTATAAAAGAGCAAAAGACATGATTCATCAACCTCATGAGCGTAATCGGCGCATTGGACATTCCAAATGACTTAACCATTCACTCATATAAAGCCTTTTTTGGTTGGTAAAGCAGTCTTTCACTCGTCTCTAAGCCGCACATGAGTTTGAAGGTAACAACTCTGCAAATCAATCTTCAAAAACACTTCAACACCATGCAACTGATCAAAACATGGAATCGGGAATATGTACTTGATGTTGATCTTGTTCACTGCTCAACTGTCCATGCACATGTGCCACAAACCATCTTTTTTTTAGCACCAACATAACGAGAACAGTAGAAAGACTCATAGACTCCCTAACAATCCCCTTTTTTAACAGCTCCCTCACGTGTCTCTGCAACTCTTTGTGCTCCTTCCAAGTCATCCTATATGCTGGCCTCTCTGGACTTACACTATACACTGGCCTATTCGTACTCCTTCGTGCGGAGTATCTTTCATAGGTGGCAACCTATCTGGCAACTCCTCAGGAACAACATCACCAAATGTATCAAGTAGAGGCAAAATTTATGAGGGAATCTTAGAACTCTCGGAAATCTCCTCCTACACCACAAAGAAAAGATTCTTGAAGCCCTTGCATTCTCTAACTGAAACTCTGATCACGTTAGCTAGTTGTTCTTGGCTTCTTTGTGCAAATCAAAAGGTCCCAAGATTATGTTCACTCCATCCTTGATGAATGTTTAGGTGTTTTTGCAATCGTCATGCCTCGTACAATGATTGAACTTACATGGCCTGCCCAACAAGATATGACATGGATCCGTAAGAACTACATCACGCCATGCCTCATCCATGTTTTTTTTTCAATCGAGAACCAAACCAAGCATCTCTTTGTGAATGTCACATACTTTCCCTCCTTTAATGAAGACAGCTTATTTGGTTAGGGATGATCTTCTATTTTCAAACCTAATTTTCCACAATATTAGTGGAAATAGCATTCTCATAGTTGCCCTCAACGATTCTCATGGTGCATACTTAAAAGTTCGGATATAGCTTGCTGCAAGATTAAAGGAAGAGGGGATGAATAGTCGCGCTCTTTTTATGAACTTTAGTGTCAACCTAACAAAAGGTTGTTAGACAACAAAGTTGATTTGAGGTTACTGTAGTAATGCGGAACCTTACTGTAGTAATGTGTTTCTTTTTAGTTTATTGTTGGTCGAAGTTGATTACCTGTAGGGTTAAAGATAATGAAAACAATAAGGTAAAAACACAAAGGTTTTTATACTAGTTAGGCAATACAGCTAAAATATGCTGGTCTTTTGTGCTCCTTCCAAGTCATCCTATATGCTGGCCTCTCTAGACTTACTCTATACACTGATCTATTCGTACTCCTTCGTGCGGAATATCTTTCATAGGTGGCAACCTATCTGGCAACTCCTCAGGAACAACATCACCAAATGCATCAAGTAGAGGCAAAATTTATGAGGGAATCTTAGAACTCTCGGAAATCTCCTCCTACACCACAAAGAAAAGATTCTTGAAACCCTTGCATCCTCTAACTGAAACTCTGATCATGTTAACTAGTTGTTCTTGGCTTCTTTGTGCAAATCAAAAGGTCCCAAGGTTATGTTCACTCCATCCTTGATGAATGTTTAGGTGTTTTTGTAATCGTCATGCCTCGTACAATGATTGAACTTACATGGCCTGCCTAACAAGATATGACATGCATCCGTAAGAACTACATCACGCCATGCCTCATCCATGTTTTTTTTTTCAATCTAGAACCAAACCAAGCATCTCTTTGTGAATGTCACATACTTTCCCTCCTTTAATGAAGACAGCTTATTTGGTTGGGGATGATCTTCTATTTTCAAACCTAATTTTCCACAATATTAGTGGAAATAGCATTCTCATAGTTGCCCTCAACGATTCTCATGGTGCATATTTAAAAATCCGGATATAGCTTGCTGTAAGATTAAAGGGAGA
This sequence comes from Drosera spatulata, assembly GCA_035668315.1. Classification (NCBI taxonomy): domain Eukaryota; kingdom Viridiplantae; phylum Streptophyta; class Magnoliopsida; order Caryophyllales; family Droseraceae; genus Drosera; species Drosera spatulata. The sequence goes on from JAOVYX010004548.1 coordinate 26,992, forward strand.
GGGGATGAATAGTCGCGCTCTTTTTATGAACTTTAGTGTCAACCTAACAAAAGGTTGTTAGACAACAAAGTTGTTTTGAGGTTACTGTAGTAACGCGGAACCTTACTGTAGTAAGGTGTTTCCTTTTAGTTTATTGTTGGTCGAAGTTGATTACCTGTAGGGTTAAAGATAATGAAAGCAATAAGGTAAAAACACAAAGGTTTTTACACTAGTTAGGCAATACAGCTAAAATACGGTTATTTCCTTACTCCAGTCTTTCCTCGATCGTTAGTGTGATAGATCAAGATGATAGTACTACATGTGATTTTTTTGGTCCACAATTAACCTGTCACTTTACAGTATGTAAACGACAATACAAACCGATTATAAGCTCTTTTCTTCTCCTCGATAAGACTCAAAACAGCCACTTGAAATCGTTTGTCTAACACAAGTACTATTCCATCTCTGGTTTCAATAGGTGGCTCAGATCCTCAGCTATCAACTTCTCAAACAGTTCACCTTATATCCTACTGCACTTGCCTTTCCTATCAGAGCAAAGGAGATTTAAAAATCCCACTAGAAATCTTGGCCATTTCCAATGTATTGATAAGAAACCCTAAATTTTTAGCCGTTGTTGTAGTCGTATTTTCTTGAAATGTCACTTTCATGCCATCCTGAAACCATATTCACAAACACGTGACCTCTGATGTTGATGCAGAGAAGTACGCTGATACAACTCCAAAGACAACACGTGAACTTTGACATCTTTTGAACCCTTTTGTAGAACTCAGCCTTACTGTCCCTCAGTCTTGCTATAGTAATCTCACAGAAGCAATTCAAAATCAAGCTTTCCTTCATCTGGACTCTTCTGTTGAACTCAACTTTACTGTCCTTCAGCCTTACTGCATAACCCTCTTCAACAAGAAGCAATCCAAGATTAACCATTCCTTGCTGTAGAAGCCCAAATGCCGAAGCCTTATTGTCTCTTTGCTTATGACCTCAATGTTGTCAGCCTTATTGCATTCCTTTGAACCAGCCTTACTGTGTTCCTTTTCCTCTTTGAACCAACCTTACTGCGTACCCATTACAAGCTTACTTTTCAAGCAGACGAGTCTCATGTTTAGTATATACTGAGATATTCTAAGACTAGAGTTTGTCCATCACGTAATTTCTATACATCATGGGTTTGACTCTACAATCTTCCCCTAAATTGATGATAGCAGACTCTATTTAAATAGTAAGAAGATAAACACATAATCTTTCATATTCATATAAGAAAATATCTTTTTATGTACCAAAAAAAAAAAGAAAAAGAAAAATAGAACATACAAAACTTTGAGACATACAAATAGGCCCGCACACTCTACTACGTCGGTCTCTTTGAAGAAGTAAGGTCATCACCATCTCTCCTCCTCTTTGGAGGCACAGGCTTGGGAGGCCCATATGCCTTCTTTGAAGTATTGTTCCCTGTAGTTAACTATGATGCTCCATATGAGCTTAGCTGTGTCCCTCTGCTGATTTTCTGCTCCAAGGCTTGATTGAAGAAATCAAGGCTGCTTTTAATTCTTTACCCAGTCCTTTTAAAGGCATCTTTCTCCAGATGAGTGTCAACAACATTTTTGTTCAGTAATTCCCCTGATTGCCGTTGTGAGTCTAAGGATGAGTGGAATGGTGTCCTCAATCTTTGTTGTTGCTGTTGTAGGCTCTCCCCCTATTTGCTAGCATCAGTGAGAAAGAAGAGAGTGCTATCTATTGAGTGTTGACTCAAATCATTGATTTTGGACTTGATCTGATGGAGTTTTGTATCATTCTTGGTTTGGTTCTTCTCCATCAGATACTTGAGCATGTCAATATCATCACCTAAGAAGGTGGTCTCTCTCTCGACATTCTATTTTAGGCATTCCACTTGCTCAGTAATGGTGTTGGTGAGGGAGGTTAACTCAGTTTGTAGCATGTCTGTGTTTTGTTTATACATTTCTCCCATGGACTTCCTTAGAATAACCACGGAAGCATTTGTTGTAGTTGCAGTAGTGGATGCATGCTTCGTATGGAGTTTGATTTCAATGATGGTCTTTGTGAAGTCTGTGTTTAGATACTTTACTGCTAGCTGAAGTTTACTGAGTTGGTCCTGTAGGGACTCAGTAGTAGAGTTCATATGGGAGTTAGTAGTAGAGAAGTGCTCATCCTGTTGTCATTGAAGCTGGAGTACTTGTCTGGCGAGTAATTACAGTAGCTTTATTGGATCATTTAGGTTGATAGCAGCCAGTAGAGCAGTAGAGGTATGTGGTGTTGTTCGTTCTTGTGCTGTGGGGGAACCTCCAGGAGAGAGCTCGAAGTATTCTAGAATAAGGGGCACTACTTCAGGAAGGGCTTTAGAAGATCCTTTTGTAGTAGTATCTTCATTGATTCGCTCAGAGTGTGCAGAAGAGCAAAGAAGCTGTGGTGGAAATGAAACCACTGGGTTGTGCTCTACTGGAGGAGTGGAAGTACTGAGAGTAAGAGGAACATCTTCAATGGTTGGCATATCCCCTGTTGCGTGCTCTTGTTGTGTAGTAACCTCAAACATTAGTTTAGGAACTTTAGACATTCCTATGACATGCTCATCTTCTTGTGCAGGACTCTTAGACACTTCTGTAGGAGCCTGTGATATTTCTAGTATTTGTTTAGTAGCTTTGGACACTACTGCAAGAACCTCAGACGTTCCTATGACATGCTCTTCTTCTTGTACAAAAGCCTCAGACACTTCTGCAGAAGCCTGTGTCACTTCTTGAGTCTCATCTCGATGAGATGCAGAAGCCTCAGACGCTGCTATAGGAGTCTCAGACACTCCTTGTAGTTTCTTATCTTCTATTGCAAAAGTCTCAGGCACTTCTATTACTTATGGGGCTTGGATTTAAGAGCGAGCAACATCATTTTGAGGTTATGGCTCTTATTGCGGTTGAAGTGATTCTGTGGTGGTGTTTTGGGTTGGAGATGGTGATTTAGTGATGGTTGGTGGTGGTGAAGTGACAAAGTTAGGTTTTCATGGTGGTGTGAGTCAAGGAATGGTGCAGATAGAGGATTCTACAGTCATGATATCATAAAATTGCCTTTCATCAGTGGTGATGGAGTCTTCAGAAGGAATATTATGTTGCAGAGGGGTTTCCAAGTCTTGAGAAGTGGCTCCTAACTCTGAGTGCTTTCCAAGTGCCGTCTCGACATAAGCTTCATGCGACTTTGGTCTTCCTTACTTGGTTGGATTTCCTCCCCTTGGGTTGCTGCAGGAATTGGGGTGAGGTCTTATGCAGAAGACTCTGTAGCAACCATATCAATGAGCTCTCCATCTGAGCTATCTTGTTGTGGTGCAGAAGGGGGAGGATCATCGTCATCATCGTCACCAGCGCTGTTGCCATCTCCAAAAATCCTGCCCTCTGTTATAATAGCCATACATTCCTGTAGAAGGATGTTTGTGGCATTCTGGATCAATTACCAAAGTTTTCCTTCCTTCTCTAGAGTCATCCCAAACTGTACAAGAGCTTCCACTTTCCTTGTAGAATCGTTGGATTTATTAATTATTGTCATTAGGTTTAACGGGCAGCATGACTCCAGTACCTGAGGCATTCATGGATGTGTCGACAAGGGTACCATCATCATTTATCCTTTGAAGAGTGTGAAAGACAGGGGTGAATTTGACTAGTGGTCTGTTGTCCCTTTTGGATCTTTTGGTGCTTCTTCTTCTTCTGGTGGAAGTTGAAAGTGGTCTGGTGGGAACATTTTAACTTATGGTGGTGATGGCTATTTGAATTAGGGTTGAGGTTGATTGGGAATTTTCAATACCACTTTGGATAGCTACAACAACCTGAGCTTGGATATATGGATTTGAAAGGGTTGCTGCAAGATTTGGGTTGATGAGATAGCTATTTGTAAGCCTCGCTACAAGTGCAGTATCTTCCTGAATTTACCTCTGGCCTCATTTGGACGTAGGCTGTTCAATCAAAATCTTCTTATCTTTGGCTTTAGAATCAATGTTTTGTTGAGATCTTTGTGATGTATGTGGTGGTGTTCGGTTAAAGATGCTTATGGGTGTGGTTGTGGTTATTGGTATGCGAGTTGGTGTTGATATATGTGGTGGAGAGGCTTTTGTAGCGGTGGTTGTGGCAACATCAATCTCCATTATAGAAGGGATAGACACCTCCCTTGTTGTAGGAGATGGAGAAAGGATTGTCTCACGTGGCAAGTCCTTTAACACTTCGGTAATTACCTCAGTGAAAATGGTGATTAGAAAAGGGGGACTTCTTGTTGATGCAGCATCATCTGTGTTAGCTACACTTGGGTTGGAGTCTGTTCCAATAGACTCCACTGTAGTAGGGCTTGCTCTTGTCTCTTGGGAGATGACTCAGGAGAAAGGATTAATTTCCTTCTGGTTAATCCTTTCTTGGCCTTCTTCTTCAAGGCTTTCTTAAGTGCTCTGATCGAGGTAGGTACAGATGCAACTAAAGGAGGTTGAGCAGTGTTCTGTGTTTCAGAAGGGCCACACTTTACTACTGTTTACGAGGTTTTAGCAGCCTTTGTTACAGCAGCCTTAGTAGCACCCTCACTTCCAGGTTTCACTCCCAAGTTGGAGATAAACTTTGAGTTGATTATCTTGAAAGCATTTAGTTCTTGTCGTCCTACGCACGGATGGCGAATACATGTTCAAGGATCATGCTCCGGATCCTACTGAAAAAGTTCTTATCATCGCCTATGGCCAGTTGTTCAAGAAGAATGTTTGCCTAGTTCATCTTCTTCTTCATGAGAATCGCACTCGAGATCTCCAATTGATCTTCTGTAACTTGATCTTTCGCTTGTTCCCTCGACAATAGGACTTTCTTTTTCGTGTTTGCAAGCACTTTGTACTTAAGGGGTAATGCAGTCCTCATTATTCGCAATGGGTGAGTCTTGTCTTCTATCCCAGCATCCGTAGCCTTACTACTGCTTGAATGGCTTCCTGTTAACTTTAGTATCCCCTTCCATGTAGAGCTTAAGAGCCTGTTTTAGGGTTTTTACATCGATTGTGAGGTCCATGTCTCCAACCTTGTCAGAAATCTTAATCTCATTATTATCCTTGGTGATGTCTTTCTTGTCTTCCCTTACACTGTCCAGGAATTGCAGTATTGTACCCAAAAAGAGCAAACTGTTATGCCCAAGAACAAATTCCAGATCTGCAAGTCTCAACAGATTGACGACTTGTTTGATGTCGTCACCGGCCAGATTAAGAGAGTTGAAATCAATCACAAATCATATTTGGAACTTGGTTTCAGATGATTTGGATTCAGTAGGGTTCTTGGATTTGATTGCCTTTGGTGCCATCTTAGGGCTTTTGAAAATTGAGAGCGTTTCGAGCGTTTAAGAGTTTAAGAATTTAAGAGAGAGATTTATCTCAGTTGGATAAGCATAAAGGGTAAAAGGCATGGCATGGGTCCCTATTTATAGTGAAACAGAAACCTTTTCAATTGGATGATGAAAAAGTGGGATGTGCCACAAACTGCTTCTTGGAAAACGCCGTAGTAATTATGTGACTGTTCAGTGTAAGTACGACGTACCTTGTTACAGTAAGGGTTGACTTTTGCTGCAGTAAGGTAATTCCCAAACATTACTGTAGTAAGATGTGAACCTTGCTACTATAGCCTGGCATTTTCTTTATAGTATTGTTCATTTTGAGGGACTTATGGCTTACTCATTTAAATCTAAAATCCCTAATTTTTCTTTAGGTAGATAAATTTAGATTCTTCTTAGAGGTTTTGAGAATATGCCATCAACTTGATTTTTTGTGGGAAAAACTTCTAATTTGACATAACCCTTCTGCACATGATCCCTTATGGAATGATTTTTTGTATACAGGATTTCCAGACATTATAATAGCATAGTTGTTATCACAATACATAGAAATTTTAAGGAAACTTAGCTCATAATCAAGAGGTTGTGGCTTCATGGGTGATTGCTGCTCAGACTTCTCCTTTGTAGGGCAGTTAGACGAAGACAAGTGTCCAACCTTGTTGAAGTTGCTACCACAGAGTGCAGAGCCTTTAGGTGTGGGAGTGTCTCTGTCCGACCTGCTACTCTTAAAACCCAGACCAGTAACTTCTTTGCAAGCTAAAATAAAGTAGAGTTCCTTTTGAGAAGCTGTTAAGCCTAGAAAGGTTGGCTCTGATACGCATTAAAAGTCCGGATATAACTTTGCTGTGAGACTAGAGGTAGAGGGGGAAGGACGATGAATAATCTCTCTTTCAAACCTTATTGCCAAACTAACAAAAGTAAGTTAGAAAGCATAATTGTTTTGAGGTTACTGCAATAATGCAGAACCTTAATCAAGTAATGTTGGCTCCATTTACTTTATCGTTGATTTCCAGTAGGGTTAAAGGTAATGAAAGCAGTAAGCTAAAAACACAAAGATTTTTATACTGGTTAGGCAATATAGTTAAAATACAGTTATATCCCTTACTCCAATTTTTCATTGATTATCAGTGTGATAGATCAACAGGATAGTACTACGTGTGATTGTTTTAAGCTCACAATCAACCTGTCACTTTAAAGTATGTAAATGATAATACAAACAGATAACAAGATCTTTTCTACTCCTCAACAGGACTCGAAATAACCTCTTTAATTCATTTGTTTAACACTAGTACTATTCAACCTCCAGTTTCAATAGCTGGCTCAGATTCACAACTATCAACTACTAACACAATTCACTTGATGCCTTACTGCGCTTGTCTTTTCTTTCAGAGTAAAGAAGATTCAAAAATCCCACTAGAAAACTTGGGCTCTGCCTTTGTATTTATAGACAACCACAAATTTTTAATCGTTGTTGAAGTCATCCTTTCTTGAAACGTCACTTTCCTGCCATCCTCTTGTGTTGATGCAGAGAAGTACACTGACACAACATAAGAGGCAACATGTAAACATTTACTTCTTTTGAACCCTTCACTAGAACTCAACCTTACAGTCCCTCGGCCTTCCCGCAATAACATCACAGAAACAATTCAGGATTAACGTTTCCTTTATCTGGATCCTTCTGTTGAACTGAGCCTTACTGTTTTCCAGCCTTGCTTCAATAACTCTCTTTAACTAGAGGCTATCTAGGATCAACCATTCCTTGTTGTAGATGCCTAAAAGCCCAAGCCTTACTATCTCTTTACTCATGACCTCAATGCTGCCAGCCTTACTACATTCCTTTGAATCAGTCTTACCGCGTTCCTTTCTGAACCAGCCTTGCTACATTCCTCTTTGAACTAGCTTTACTCACTTTCCAAACAGACGAGTCCCATCCTTGGTACATACTGGGACATTCTAAGACTATAGTTTGTTTATCTTTCAATTTCTATAAATCATGGGGTTTGACTGAACAACACTTTTCCACTACTAGCACACGTTACGTGAAAAATATTAGTATGCAACCATGATTCATCATTATCACTCATCAAAGCAACACTAAATGCTGATCCTAAAATTAAAGACTTCACTCCATTTGCATACACGATACCCATGTCCTCGTTGCTATGGCCAACCTCCTTGCCTTCTAAATCAGTTTCTCCATAAGAATCATCAAATGTCGCAGTATTCTGCTTCTCCACAAATTTCACTACTTGTCTATTATCTGCTACAAAATGCCCATGACCCTGAGGCTTGAAACAAAGTTCTAGCTATGGCTTCTCCCATGTTGGAACCACCCGAATTCTGTTTGTTGGCCACCTTCGCTTATCACCCTTAGTTGAAACAATTGAAGACGAAGATGCTAACATTGCTACTGCTATCTTGCTATTAGCCTTACTTATCGAACTGTTCAGGGACTTTGAAAAAATGACTTACAAAGAATTGCTCTTTCGCTTATAATTTTCTCTACTTTCAACGCCAACCTGCTAATATCATCAAAAGTTTTATACTACTGTAGATAGACCACATCAACGATCAAACAGTGAGTGATGGTCTATTTATCTTCATCTTTGACAACAAATCATATGCGAAACCAATCAAACTCACTAGAATTCTCCTCGATTGATTTGTCACCTTGACGTAATCCATGATACCCAAGGAATGACTCTTGTCGATGATGGCCAGGAAGAAATTTCTTCTGCAATAGCTTCTTCATTTAATTATGATCTTTTTGTTTTCCCCTCCGAGCCCGCCATTGATTCACATGCTCGCACCATATAGACGCATACTTATGCAATCTAATGGCAACCACCTTTACTTTCTTCTCGTCAGTGAAGTCTTTGAGGTCAAAGACTCTCTTGACTGTATGTAACCAATCGATAAACTCTTCGGGATTGACGTCAGCTTGGAACTTTAGGATCTCAACTTTCATGCCGATACTTGTGACAAAAAGCTTCCTCTTGCCCACAGAGCCTCATTCCCACCACGGTTAAGATCTACAAAGGGGTTTGCATACCCTTTTACATCGTCATCTTCATTAAATGATACTTCAAACTCCTCTGATTCATCATCAAATCAGGTATCAAACCTTACTGCAATTCCCAGAGGTACAACCTAGAGGGGGAGAAGTGTGAATATGTTGTTTTAAAACTTTTTCGATATAACGCAGTAGAGTGTTTAATTAGTATACATTAGTTGTTCCTGTACACTATAAGATATGTCTGCTATAGAGACTTATGCTTTCAGAACTTGTCTTTTGCAGAACATTTTTAATATGCAAGGCAATGCAAAGAAAAGTATGAGCACAGGATTTATACTGGTTGAGACACTCGTTATCAACTGATAATTGAGAGCTTAGTCCAGTCTTTTCTTGGTGACCAGTTTAGTCAATCCAAAAGGTGAGTTCACTATCTTCTTATTTTTGACATACAAGACAACCCCTTTAAAAGTTAGCTAACTTGGTAAAGACGAAGAACCTAGATCCTTTGTATAGATTCTTCATTGAACTCTACTGCAGCTACTATTCTTCAGTGCAGACTAGTGAACCCTTCTTCTTCCTGTTCTTCAATTCAGCTCACTTGAATAATTTTTGAATTCAGGTTTGTTTTTCACACTTTATACGTTCAATCTCTCGTTCAACAGCACTATTTTTTGAGCTCTTTGATTCCATTTTTTAGGCTAAAGGAATGAACCCGTGACTGTGTACTTGACCTGATGGTGACAACTAGTCACATGTTACTCCTTTACTGATGTTGACAGCTCACCTTTTTCTGATCCTCGTACTGTCACTCTGAACCTCAAATCTTCGATTTGATTGATCCTTAGACTTCTGCTCCAACCAAAGCATCCATCTCTGTTGCACTCCAGTCTATTGTAACTTAGTCTGCACTCAGTACCGTTAAGACCTCGTCTGCATCCAATCATTGCTACAACCTTGTCTACACCCAGATGTGATGCAATCCATGCATTGCTGTGTTGGTCCTTGTCTGCAAGATTAATCCCAGATCCTGAAGCATTTGTTGGTCTTTTGTTGTTCATGCATGTCTTAACTGCTTAGCCGAAATTCTTTGTAGTAGTCTGCATCTGGTAACCCACATTGCTCTCCATCTATGGCCGTCTACTCTCCATCATCTTACCTAGACTACAGATACCTTCCTAATTTCCACCCTAAGCACACTAACAACATCATGGCTAATACTTCTAAGTTTTGTTCATCAATTTCTATACAACTAGAGGGATTGCACATTCATATCAATCTCCTCCTAAATTGATGCAAACAAAACTTCTAAGTAAAACAACAAGCTAACCACCTAATTACATTGGTGGTTAGCTAAAAAATAATCTGATTACTTAGACTAATGTGCAGCAAAAGATATGACCTTTCTATCTGTGGTGCTCACTGCCTTTGCTGCGCTTATGAGGCTGATCCTTAGAGGTTCAGTGATGTCTTCTTTTCTCTCCGTGGGGCTTCTCCCTTTGAGATTTGTGCCCCTATGGCCTCTCGGGTTTGCTCCCCCTGAGTTCGATGCCCTGATCACCTCTCCACATGAAGCCTTTGCAACTTTTTGCCCTTTCTCCTTTTGCTGCTGCAGCTGACTTTCTTTTGAGTTCATATGCAGGCTGCTTTGTTACAGCTTTCACTGCTGCCTTCTCCCCGGAGAGCCGCCTCATTCCCTTTTTCAGCTGCCTTCTCCCCTTTTTTGTTAGCATTCAATGCTACTGTAAGGGCTTCAATTGTAGTTCTAAGGGCTTTCAGTACAGAAGTGGTTGTTTGCTGAGCAATTGTGCCCTTGACAGTTTCAAGTTGAAACTTGTTTACCAGCAAGTTAAGCCTTGTGTCATTGTTGAGAATATGTTCCATAAGCTGTAGTTGAGTGGTCTTTAAGGAGGTTTGTAGTTTACGAAGGTCAGCTAAGTGTTGCCCTCTCAACTTGTTCAAGTTTGAAGAGCTGAGCTTATACTGCTAAAAATTTAGGGCATTGGCCCTTTGAATTTGGTCTACGAGACCTTCAGCCATGTTGAAGAGGGATGCGTGGAAGTCTTCAAAACACTTTGCCCCTACGATCTTCTTAGCTTCCAACTCGTCTGCAACTGATTCAAGTATGTCAAGAACTTCCTTGAATGCATCTTTTGTCCACTGAGGTATGTTGTAGATTTCCTGATCCAAGTCTGTACTCTACTACAGTTTCAGATGGAGATGACTATTGATGTGCAGAGGGTTCAGTTCTGGCCATTATTCTTGTAGTAGACGATGGTCTTTCATGGATTGGGGTCAATCTGACGTCTGCAAGAGCTTGTCTTAGACTTATAACTGGAGTCTGGGGTGTCATTTGAATGTTAGATGTACCACTATAGAGTAGGCCTTGAGGGAAGCCTACTGATGGTGGAACTGCCCTACTCTGCACCATTTCAAATGAAAAAGTGGGTGAAAACACCACGTTTAGTGGGGATATATCTTGATCTTGCATGTTTTCCTGACCAGAGGGAGTGTCACTAATCAAATGTTTGTTGATTTCCTCAAGAGTAACACTTTTAAAGGTGCTTTCTGCTGCAGTCTGCTCCTCCCTTGATAGTGAGGTTATTTTCAGTGATTCATCCTCCACAATAATCACTCCCTCTTTCTGTGTGGGAGTGATGTTACTAAAAGTTGTATCACCTGATGCACAAGGGAAAACAAAGAACAAATTCAAACGTGTCCAACAAGCTATGAGGCACATAAGTTATGGGAAATAAGCGAGAAGCTTGTCGGACTGGCTTGAACTGAAACAATCAGACGTACCCAGAAATATATCCATGTTCCAAGTTGGGTAGAAGATTTTGTTATTGGAAGGATTTTTTTGGGCAATGACGTGTTAGATGGAGACCTGTTGCTTAGTTGGATTGGTGTAGATTGGTTTGACGAAATACTTATGCAGAACAGCTATAGGTCTAAGGGGAACCCAGAAATATATCCATGCTGTTGTAATCATGAGCTGGTAACTTGATCAGGAATGGGCCTTGTGATGCTAAAAGTCTTGTCCAAAAAAGATCTTTCTTTGATGGCGCCTTTGAATTAGGAAACTTTCAAATGTAGTTTGTTTAAGTAATGAATTGAATTAAGATTGTTTCAATCAGATCCTCCCACGATAAAATGGCTAAGTCGTAGACCAAAATAATACCCAACCATATAAATCCTCACATAAGACCAAAAACGAACCACATAAATCATCAAAATCAAGCCCATGACCCATATACAACGGAGATAGTTATTAGATTGAGTTTAGTGTTTTGAGAACATTGTACTCTAATGTAGCATATGGTGTATCGAGTAGGCATTTTCCTGACCCACATTCTACCGGTAAGTTAAGTTGAAGGCAAATCTACTTTCAACAAATAAATCAAAGCTAGTGGCATCTGAGAGTAAAGAGCAAAAATAAAAAATAAAAACATAAAGAAAAAACAAAGAGAAAAAAACACCAGATCAAAGTGAAAAAGAAGCACACACCAAAATGCAGGACCATAAGAGCATGAAAAAGTCATAATCTTTATATCACCAGATCTATTGTAAACATATGTGGTGACAATGCACATTGGCATGCATCCTTCACATAAAAAAAAAAAAAACCTTAAGCACGGCAGGCTATGCAGGAACGAAACAATCAGCACAAGAAAGCAGTCTTTAGCAATGTTCTGTATTGTTTATCGAACTTCTACACAACAGTACGCTATGAACAACATTGATGTTCATGCTTCAGTATTTACAGCTCCAACACCAGGTCGTTGAGGGAGAAACCCATCAAAATTCCTATGTTCGAAACCAAATTTCTCACCATATAACATTCGTTCAACAAAATTAGAAGATAAAAATCTCGCTTTGAGTCCAAAATTTATCAAAAACAATTACAAACCCACTGAAATTCATGAACTGGGACATGAGATAAGTCTCTGCCATCGACGATCAAAGACCCAATTCGGAGAATAGGTTCCTAATCGAATCAATGAAATCCTAAATTAAGCCTATAAACCCCTAATCGAATCCATGCCAATCGCAATTGAGAATAGGTTCCTGAGAAGTGATGAATAGAAAAGAGAGTGGCCAATTGAATTGGGTTTTGTGTCAATTATTTTGAATAGGTTCCCGTGTGTGGGTGTTTTTTTTTTTTTTTCCCGGATTAGTGTTTATATGTTATCAAACAATCTTTATTTTTATTTTATTTTTTTATAAAATCAAAAAAAAATTAAAACTGAACCCATCATTGATGATGGATATTACTTCGCAACATATAATTGACTGTTTCTTACAATATAAATATTTTTTTGATATATTATTGTATTTTGTGAATCTCTAGTTTTTTTTTCTTTTTTTTTTGTATGTTGTTGTAATCTATGCCCTTTTTTTTTTAAGGTACATGAGATGTTGTAGATTAGATATTGTTTTGGTTTCTTAGATTTTTTTAATCTTTTTAAATTTTTAATTTATTATTTTATATATATAAATTAGATGATTTGTCATTTGTCACGTTTATGATTCTAGAGGATTGCTTGATACGAAAACAAATTTTTTAATTAGATATAATAATTAGATTAGATTAAACTAAATATATATATAATTTGTTTCTTTTTATAATTTTTATTTTTAGATTGATTTGATGAAAAAAAAATTATGGATTATCCTAACAGAGTTAGGGTTTAGATGACAACATAGTTATTATCCATATATTCTCAAAATTTGAGAATTTAAATACAATCGATCAAAAATTCTCAAACCCACCCCCATTGTGACATCAAACCTGCTGCCGACCTGCGGAAGGGGTGAGCCACAGCCCGCACAAAACCTCGCCCGATTCCAATAACCACAAAATCTAAACCCTAACCCGAACAAAATCATCCCTCTTTCTCTCTCTCTCTCTGACACCGAAATCATCATCACCACCATCATGGGCATAATAAGGAGCTACTTCTCATTCATAGCCGGTACAGTATGCGGCATCTACATTGCTCAGAATTACAACGTGCCCAATATTCGGAAACTCGCGAATACTGGTATCTTCATGCTGAAGCACATCGAGGAGAATTATAGGAAGCCCAAGAAGCAACGAGATGAGGACGATTGATTGTGAATGGATTCCGAGGATCAAAGGTCAAATTTTTTAGGGACGATTTTAATGGCTGATGGTTGTTGGGGTTTTTGTGAGTTTCTGTTCAGTTGTAATGTAGGGAAAAGGATAGTGGGTGTTCTTTAGTGAAGACACATGAAGATGATTACGATTGAAGATATAATACTGAGTTTCTAGTTTTTTTGTTTTTTGTTTTTTGTTTTTTGTTTTTTGTTTTTTTTTTTTTTTTTTTGATAATGTGGTAGCATTAAAGCAGGTTGGTTGAAATAGAAGGACGTTTCAGGGGTGTTATTTGATTCTAAAATACTTAGCAAGTTAAAAGAAAAATTTTACAAAAATAACTATTCGACCAGCGATACTGTATGGGTGAGTGTAAACAGGTGGATGTGTGGACATACAAGAATAGGTAGGATACGAAATGAAGTTATCAGACAGAAAGTGGTGTGCCTCCATTAGAAGATAAGAAGATAAGATGAGGAAGTCACAACTAAGATGGTATGGTCATTAGAAACGTAGATCAGTCACAATTTTTGTTAGGAGATGTGAAGGTTGGGAGTTAGCACATGTCAAGAGAGACGAGGAAGACCTAAAAAGAACATGAGAGAAACCTTGAAGTATGATATGGCCTTTCAGTTCATAATTTTACATATGATATATTGAAATGACGTCGTCATATTCATGTAGTCGATCCCACTTGATGGGATAAAGATTTGATTTGTTATTGTTGTTGCTTTGTTGTTCGTAGCTCACCCACGCTCCCATTATGTTGATAAATTTTTGTTTCTTTTGAGTCCTGAGATATTTTTGCAAATGACCGAATCGAGGTGCAATGATAGAATATGATAAAGCGAAGCACTTGACGCTGTTGTGGTCAGGTGTGATTTCGCTAACAAGAGCTTTCTTGAACCTCCTTTTGTGTAAGGATAGAAATGGTTTTGCTCACTCTGTGAAATTGATCATCACGGTTGTGCCATTGTTTGGGTGATTTCGATCAGAATTTGGTACTCTGGTTCCATGCTGTTTGGTGTATTCATGGGTACGAAATGTGAAAGCTGCATATAATGACAGATAAGAATAAAACTAGTAAAGTCACCAACACAGTAGTGACCTGACCTAGTTTTTTAAACATTACTTAATGTTGTGGCCTTGGTGATCAAGTTCAAATGTTGATAAATGTAACGTCTTGTACGGTATATATTCAGTTAGTAGGCTTACTGCTATTCCATGGTTCTGATTTTTACTGTGAGAAATGAAAAGATATCTGGAAGTTATGAATTTGTATTATTCAGGAAAGCATTATGCCGGAGGAAGAAGTGTTACATCTTTGTGTATTTCTTGGAGGTTATCTTTACTTTTATTCATCTCTCGACAAGCTATGTGGGACTATCAATGGTGGCTAGAACTCTGTCAATTTTGTTTCCTCATCCTTTGAATTGCAGCTCTCCAATAACGAAAAATCACCCAATGTGTGGCAACCGGCAAGTATTACTTTCCTGCGTCCTGTAATGGAATATAGGGTTAAGACCACAAAGACTGTTTTCCTCTAGATTGGAGCTTTCTTCTGCCATTGGGCGACTTCAAAATTCTTCAGATTTTACTCTCTAGGCCTACAAATCTGTCAGATATATTTCCGTTATTTTCAGCTTATTTCAGCTTTTAGAGACTTCACGATGCTGCATATTTTGTTCTGTATGCCTTTAAGCTTAAAGTTTTCAAAATCTCAAACTGCATCATGTAGAACATCGCAAGTAAATTGTCATTTTGAAATTTTTTCTCATATCCATTTGAAACCTTACAGAAGATGATGTACATGACAGATTGGAATGACGTCATCGTATTCATATAGTCGACCCCATTTGATGGGATAAAGGCTTGATTTGTTATTGTATCCATTTGAACCCAAAACAACTTCAATGATGGATACACGATAAATAAAGTGAAGATTCAGATGGATGAAGTCTTGCCGACCAAAGCATATGTATACCCTATGTGAGTTAGATATTTAGTTATGAAAAACCCATTAAGGCTATTATAAGCTAACTCGCTGATGCTATAGTAGGTTGGGATTCGGCTGTTCTAGTTCCTTTAATAGTTTTAGTCAGACAGTTTAATGCAGGTTTTTCACACTGTTTGAAGACTTGGTTCTATGAGCCACCAAGTGAGGCAAGAAAAACAAAACTAAGCATTTCAATGAAAATGACAGATGGCCGTTATTTGAATGAGCCACAAATATGTATATATCTTAATCCTCCACATGTGGTTTGTAAAAATGCACATTTATTTATATCTACCATGGATTAAGAGAAGTTGGCTCAGTATTAGGCTTTTTTTTGTCTAAGATAGGCCAAATTTGCACACGCGTATTGCTACAGCCTAATTTGGGTGTTTGATCCTCGTTGGGCTCTGAACGGTTCCTTTTTGCTAGTATCTTCTTGCATGTGCATGGCTTGATCTACGATCAGTGTAACCTCTGGGTAACATGTTTAATGAGTGTAACCTCAGAAGTACATATCGAAAAACAGCAGGGGATTGATGTTCCAGAACCTCTTGTCCTCTTCAATCAAGTTATTGCTCCTTTGAACTTGCTTGAAGATCTTGCACTTGCCAAACTTGCAAAGTTGCTGTTGATGTGGATAACAGACTAGGGTACTACAAACTGCAGATTTAGCATTCCTCACATTCGACTATCCTACCCCGACAATCTTATGTCCCAACCCAATCCCTTGCACCATCTTATTTGTTGAGATTGTCGACTACTTCACGTCCTCGACAGACGTGCGTTACGTGGACATATTTATTGTTATACAATATTGTATAAGACAAACGGTGAAGAAAGGACGTGTGTAAGCCTCACATGGCGGTGTTTCGAGAGGAAGCCATTTTCTTCTTCGGAGCAAACACGGCAGTGTCAGGGAGCCTGTGCCTGATACGCACAGGCCGTGCCTTTGGCTGCGTCAACGAGATTGATTTGTTTAAATCTTGTTATTTTATGGGCCTATAAGTACATCTATGTTATTATTCGTGTTCAATGAGTTTTAGGGTTTGAGTTGATCTAAAACGATTTGAAACGTTCTGTAATCTGATCTTCTCATAGTGTTTTGTCATCACGGTTTGTGATGGTGTGATTTGTGGGATTTTTCTCCCGGTACTCGGGTTTTTCTACTGTTAAATTTGTGTTTTTTTTTTATTCTCTCGATCTAGCATCTTCAAACCTTTCATCATTTATACATGTGTCTTTATGTGTCTGCTTTCAGAGTGATAGCAGTTTTGAAACTCAAGGCTTCATCTGCCTTGCTTCAACTTTATGGGGTTTCTAAAATCCAAGCATTTTGTCCTCTGTTAGGTAGATTTAAACTCGTAGTATTTTACAAAGCCAAGTGGTTGTGTTCTGCTGTAGACCAAGGGAACCAATGCAACAGTGATGGTTGCTGACTGTTGAAGAGAACAAGGCGGAAGTGAGAGTAGTGGTGCTGAGGAAGAGAAACAAAATTATAGAGAGGACTATTGAAGTCAAAGTAGTGGGATGCATCCTGGCATTTGCTTCTCTTTTATATTTTCGTGAATCCTTTTCTTTTTCTTCATTGCGTAGATAGGATACATCCAGCAGATCAGAACAATCTTTCTCAAGATTCTGTAGCCAGGTTTTGTTCTGGCTTGTTTCCTTTCGTTTCTGGTTTCAGTTTCGTGCTTCTATTGATATTGCGACTGCTGATTGAATTTCGATTGCGAATCCTATGAGTTTAGACTTTATGAGTCATGAATTCCTGATTAGTATCAGTCATTAAGAATCAACCAATTGTGCACAGCTGTTCAGGCACTTGGAGAGAGAGACTGATAGCATACATTATTACATCACTGATGAACACTGCATACTAGCTGTTGATTCTAGGATCAGTATTCTCTAAGTTGAAATAACTCTAGAATCAAATGGTAAGAATCCTGTATGGGTTATATTACAATCCCCTTTCTGATGCGAGTTCTTTAGGTCGTGGTGAATGTTTGTGCATGATTCTGGAGCCTACGCTTCATGTAGGTAGGACATTGGCTCGTTCCATGCCAAGGAATGGAAAAACAAAAAACCCAAGAAACTAAGTAAGAGCTTGTGATGTGTACCGAAAGTATGAAATTAGACTATGCATCTAGCTGTAGTTTTTTACTTGTTAAATTTCTAGACACTGTCAGCTCAGTTTGATGATCAAATATTTGCACTCAACATTTTTTAAGTTGGAAGATATACGTTGTGCTGGTATCTGGTCCTTCACTAAAAGTAAAAGAGAATATGTGCTTATTTCAGTAGTATGTCCTGGATCAGTGAATAAAGGTGGAATCTTTTTCGAATAAGCAATTTGGTTTTTGGTGGACATGGTAATTAAAGGAACACTGAAAAGCAAAACCAATTCCTAAAAGCTCCCATCAATCAAGCTGCTCTTCCAATGTGGGATGGATTGTGGGAACCAAATTCAATATCATATTCTTAAGAAAACCAGAACCCTGAAAGCTCCTAAAACTATGTTCGGAATCCTTCACCGAGAAGACTCCTCGTTCAAAGCTATCTTGATTTATCTTACTTTCCTCTTCCTCCTCCATCTAGTACACCCTGTTGAGGCCTACAAGTTCATCTATGCAGGCTGCTCTCAAGAAAAGTTTGATCCCAGCTCGCCTTTCGAGTCCAACCTCAACTCTTTCTTTTCCTCTGCGGTCAATTCTGCCTCCCAATCTTTGTTCAACAGCATTGCCCTTGGAAATGGCACAGCAGCAGATCCTGAAGCTGCTGTCTACGGCTTATATCAATGTCGTGGAGACTTGAAGGCATCAGATTGTGGGATCTGCATCCAGAGCTTGGTTAGTCAGATTGGCTTAGTGTGTCCTTACTCTTATGGTGCTAGCTTGCAGCTGGACAGCTGTTACCTTAGGTACGAGCACATCGATTTCCTTGGAGCACTTGACACGTCGGTTATGTATAATAGGTGCAGTCAAGGTGTGAGCAATGACGTCGAGTTCTTCAGGAGAAGGGATGATGTGCTGGCTGATCTGCAGGGGGCGAATGGGTTCCGGGTCAGTACTTCAGGTAATTGTATTTATAATTGATCAGCAGAAAATTTCGATACAGTAAGATAACTTCAGATATGTTGTCATCAGGCTTGATACAAGGGTTTGCGCAGTGCATGGGAGACTTGAGCCGGGGAAATTGTTCCACATGCTTATCAGTAGCAGTTTCTCAGTTAAGGAATCTGTGTGGATCGGCTGTTGCTGCTCAGGTCTTTCTTGCAAAATGTTATGCTTTGTACTGGGAAGCGGGTTTCTATGATCTTGATTCTGGCACAGGTTCTCTATCCATGATTTCTCTGTTGTATCCTCTCATTTAGCTTGCTTGGGTGCTTCCATTTTCTGTTTGAACTTTCGGAATGCCTGTGTCTTTTAAAGAGGGCATTGATTCTTGCTTCTAGTGTAACATTGATTCAAATTCCATGTTCTTGTTTGACAGTGGCGAGAGAATGCTAAAACTCATTGGCTGATCGAGTCAGTCCTATCAGCACAAAGGAAAGATTATCAGTTTTCAGAATTGGCTGTACCTTTTTTTCTTTTTCTTTCTTTCTTTCTTTCTTTTTTGTTTTCTTTTTTCTTTTTTTTATATTGTGAGTAGATGTTTTGGGAGTCTTATTATTTACTACTCTCTTCGTCCCATATATTTTGTAATGGGTTGATCCGGTTTGATTTTTTTTATGTATATGTTGAATTTGATATATTTTGATAAGTATATTGTGTTTTTTTATGATAGTGGTGGATTTAATGTGATAGGATAAAAAAGGATGAGGGAGTAGATAGTGGAATACAGTGAAATATTATGATTATTTTATATAAAATTATTTTCAAATAAAATAAAATAAATATTGCAAGATTTATGAGTAATCTAAAATAATAAATGTTATAAAAATTATGAAACGGGGAAGTAATATAGACGGAAAGCCCAGGGGGCTACATCCTATCTGGCTTGGTCTTACAACGAGGCACAATCGTTGCTTGATGAAACATTCCTGGTCAATGGACGTGCTCCCATACCTAAAGAACATAATTTCAACCTCTTTTATCTCCTTGAGTGAATCACGGGATAAATTTCAACGACCAGTAGTAATGTGACTCTTAAAAGATGGCAATCACTGAAAATTGCGTTTGACTTGACGATGACTGTCCACAAGTTTGTTCCTGAGCCCATGAAGTTTGTCCTTTGCTTTTGCTTGTTAGAATTTTTTTTCCCCACTTGCGTATGATTCAGAAAAAAGAAAGGTCGCTAATTCATGTATATTTTTCTTATAGCACTATTTTATTTTACTATAGAAAGGTATACAGAATTCATATGCCGCTACAACTGTTATTTGCTTTAGCCTTTTAAAAGCCAAAGGTCAACAGTTAAAACCTTTCTGAAAAGCAACAGCAGTATCATGGATAGCTTTAGTCTGCTTTTAGACTTGAGACTGTGGGTTTCCTCCAGTGGTTTAATATTTGATAAGCTACTCCCATCATATAGGAGTTGATAATGTGATATGATCGACTTAGAACTTCAGAAGTCAAGTTTCCTAAATAAGCATAACATATAAATGAAGAGAAACTCCGGGTCAATGATCTCATAAAGTGATTCAAGGGAACACAACACACTTTTTTTCTAAATTTTTGTGTTCTGTGACTTTTTCTTTAGCAGATAGTAGCAATGGGGACGACGTAGGAAGGACAGTGTCAATTATAGTCGCCGTCGTAGGAGGCCTTGCCGTCGTCATTGTTCTTCTCTCAGTTTGCAGGAAGGCAATGGGTAAATATCTCAGCTAGAATACTTTGTTTCGGTCCTTCTTCTGACAAAACTGAATCTCGAAGTTACTGTAAGTGCAACATTTGTTGTAGCGCTGTACTAGCAACGAACTTGGCTGTACAGTTTATGCTTCCAACTTCAAGTAACCGTATCTGTAACATGGTCTATTCGATGGTTTTTTATTCTGTTGCATCCATGCAGGCTGAGAAGTTGGGGAAATGGAAGTTGGATATGGAAGATGGAGAATCCGAATGATGTGTGATTTGCCAAATTTTTCCTGTCAACTAGTGGTTTATATCGATTGGAACATGCATGAAGCTGAGAAGGAGCAATGCATTTAATCTTGCTGTATGAATTATTGTGGGCACGTAACAAGGGAGTGTTCGAAAGCAAGCAAGATCCCCTGAGGAGCTGTTAAGAGACCATATGCAGATATAGATTGAGTTGATTTGTGTTATGCTTTGAGATATGCCTGACCCCAACACTTAGTATTGAATTGGTATGGACTAGAAGACCAAGTGCTGAGGTATCTTGCAAGCGACGGGTCTACGATGATGGTGGTTGTTCTTCCTATTATCTTAGAAAGAGGCCGATGCTTCTTGCTTGTACTGTTCCCACATTGAAATAAATTTGGAAGCATCTCTAACATATTCCGAATTCTCTTATTGTGCTGCTCCAATATGCAAGTTTGGTGTACGTTCCACTGTTTTTTCATCATCGTATACAAGCTAATCGTTAGGTTGTGTGTAAGTTTCCTCCTATATGTATAAAAATTGATGAACAAAATTACAAATAAGAAGTAGATGCTCATGTTGATTTCTATAGGCCTAGAACTAATATAGTGGATGATCACAAATTATGCAATACGGCCAAGTCACCAGATGCAATCAATATCACAGTTCAGGATATGGCAAATAGCATGAAGTTCAACAACAAAACAATCAAGAATCAGATAGAATTGATCCAAGTGCTTTGAAGATCCTGAGCGTGCATCAGAGTGCTGACTTGCAATAAAGTTAACTTGTAGTAGAGACTGAAGTATAGTAGATTGGGTATGCAGCAAGGCTGACTCGTGCAACCAAGGAGGCTTAAAGTAACACTACAAAAAATTAGGGTCACGGACGATTAAAGAAAAATTTTAGTCGTCCTTTTTGCGACTAAAAACAGTTTTTTAGTCGTCAAAACAAATGCTTTCATTTTAAAAAAAACTGGGATACAATAACGACTATTACGGATATTATTCGTCAAATTGGCGATTATTTTTATTCTTGGTCGCTAATTTGGCGACTAAATTTAATGTTAGTCGCCAATTTGACGACTAAATTTAATGTTAGTCGCCAATTTGACGACTAAAGTCTGTAATAGTCGCTAAACTGTAGAATGCTTTTTGTCACCTCTACTGGTCTTTGCTCATCTATTGAAGTATTTTGACAATTCTCTCTCGGAATATCATATGCTAGGGGTCCGTGTAAGTTTAGCTACTAAGCATCTCTTTAATCTAGCCAAAGTGGTTCTTCTATGAGCCACCTTCCCATTTTGTGTGTTCCGTTCCCAAATCTGTAGCTTCAATTCAGCTTCAAGAACTTATATATTTTTCTGAAGGATAATATGAGAGAACTACCCTTAATTACCACATGAAATTTGTAGGAAAGCACAATAATCCTCTATCACCTAATTTTTTCCTGCTCAACAAGTCTCTAGATCTAAATTTGTTTCTTCCTACCAAGCTAAATGTGAAAACTGTTTTCAGGAAAACGTTTTGTCCAACGAGTCCCTGTGTGAATAATCAAAAATCATACTGAGCCCAAACTACTTAACCTGGGTATCCATCCAAATAAAGGTTATAATGGGTCTACAATCCTCAGGTAAAGCACTTAAATCTTAAATGCTAAATTTCACAACAACCATCACCCCCACCCCCACCCCCCCCAAGTTTTGCTCGATGACATATAGCCCTATTAAGTTCGAAATATAATAGGACATGTGAATCCATTGAAAAGTATCGAAAAAGAACACAAAACCTGTCTTATGTTTGATCAGGATACAAAACTCCTCTAAAACTTTTTTTTTTTCTTTGAAATATCTAATTGGACTCAAACTTTATTGTACTTTCTCCAAATTACATAAAGATAGGATCCATTGGAAAAGACAACCATCCCATTTGACTCCTCAAGGAACACTTAGATACATAGCCGGCTAGTGCATGTGCCACTTGTTAGCATCTCGAGGTATCCAAGATCAAGTAAAATTTATAAAATGAGCAGCTAAGGACATGCAATCTGCGACGATACCCCCTGTAGGCAAAGGATCTGGCCTCTGTGTCTTCCACATGTTGGTTATCCTTTGACAATCAGGCTCTACCACCACCATTTGCACATCCATCTCTCTGGCTAAGATAACGCCATCCCTCATGCGAAAAATTACCAACATATCTTCTTCCAGTTGCCCCGCATACCTCCCCTCTAAAATCACGAACCACCGCCCAAACGCACATAAACCCTTGATCTGAGACTGACGCATCAACATTTACCTTTATGTCATTGATGAGTGTGTAAACGCGCATAATTTTCATATATAATTTAGTTTTTTATTGTTTTCTTTTAGTATTAAGAACGTAGATATTTTCGAGTTTTATGTTTTTGTTGCGACGCTGAAGAAGTCAAAGTTTTTTGATGTGATGAATATTTTGGAGCGCTCAAGGAGATTTTGAAGTGTTTGGAGATCATTTTCAAGTTCTACCATCTATTAGAAAGAAAAAAAAAACAAGAGTTAAAACGGAGATAAATTACAACACTTATGAGAGTTTGAAAATTGACATATTTTGTGTTTTTTGACATGGCCCGTGCGACATGGTGAACCAAAGTTGCTGAGCACGGGCTAAGCCCCTCATGCACGGACCGTGCGGCCCCCTCGACCTGCAATATCTTATCCTACGATTTTGAAAAAAAATCAGTTATTTTTCATTTTCTTATAAACACCCAAGATGAAATATCATTCTCAAGAGAGTGTTTATACCACTTTACATCAGTTTTCCAAAGAGGAGAGCCGTTGATCTGATCCGAGACGACGATCTCCACGAACAACATCTAAAGCTACATCAAGGAAGATTGATATCTATACTACACTACGTTCCACCATTGAAAGGATCGTCGTTCTATCTTTGTTTAGATCAATCTCTATTGGTCTAGATTTTGTATCTTCTTTCTTTATTCGTTGTGATTTGCAATGACTTTTTGTGATCGTTTCATGAATTGTTCATTTTCATTATGACGGTCATAACTTAGAACTTTAGTGTGGCTTAGGGATTCTAACGTGATCATGGATTTTATGAGACTTATTTATTGATCTTAAAAGTTATATCTTTATCATATATGGTATTGTGTTCATGTGTTGATGATATTCGCAAATGCTTTTCTGTCGTAGTTGGATTAGCCATCTAAATATGGTAGTTAAGTATGTTAGCAATCAATCCATTCTTATTTGGTTGATGATAGTAGCGAATCATAGGTTAAGTCATTCTGTTTGATTAATCTATGTACACATGAATATGAACATGATATAGCGCTAATCTTTGGTTAACATCATGAGGTGTTAAGATTTACTCATAATGCGTTTATTTTATGTTATATTCTTGTTTTGAAATAAAATAGTTATGTTAGTTTGGTTATTACGTACTTAATGGTAACCAATAATTTATTTCGACAACTCTTCTTTTGTCATACCTAATTACAACGCCTACCATAGAAAACATGAGATAAAATATATTAGTCTATGTATAAAACCCATAACAAGTGAAAATCACAATGGCCATATGCTTTATTGAACTTGATTAAACTCTCAAAAAAAATTTAAAAACTTAACCATCTTAGTTTATTATATTGCTTTGTTTAATTCTTGTTCTTTTCTACATAAAATTTAGTTGTCCAAAAATAACAGTACGGATATAAATTTCAATTTGCTGTGCCTACAATAGCACCCAACAAATTTTGACACCGTTGTCAAGAAACGGTGTATAAATTAATTTTTCTGATCTTTGTGTTTGCTTCCTATCCTCTTTCTTTTTTGTTTCTTCTTGTTTTTGTGTGAAGAAACTTTCGGTGCATAAAAGATTTATTATGGCAGTCAAAATCTATGTTTGAAATATAGTACCCAAATTACTCCGATTGTGAAGATTTTCCAAGGTTCAAAAGGGTGACATCAATACATAAATCACTTCCTTGAAAAAAAAATAATGAGATCGTTCCTTTGATTTTATCTTAATTGATTTTTGTCATGCCTTATAATTATCGATCTTATGGTATGCTGAATTATCAATCTTTTGATAATTCCTATTCTGAAACGTTAGAAGAAATTGTCAAAACAATTTGAGAAATGAACACCAATATTTATAATAGGCCATGTGAAAATTATTTAAATGTGGAATATCAAACTAACATTTGTCCAACTTTTCAATCCTATGGATATTCCATGAAATGAACATATTCCCCAATAAGGATATAATGCTTGTGATAATTCTAATAATGATGGATGGTTAGATCATCAAAATTGTTATGGGGTTCATCAAGATTTTCGTCCCTCAATGCCTAGTAATTATAAGAACCATTCATACAGTTAATCTTCAAGACCATACTCACGAGATTTCAAATTCTATGTTCTTAGAGAAGATATGGTTAAAATGCTTGAACATATCCAACGTATTATTCACAAAGAAACAATGATTAGCAAAGAAGAGCTTGAAGCTAGGATGTATAAATTGCAAAGTCTAATCGACAAAGTTGAACCTGAACCAATTCAAGTAGAAACTCAGCTTTTTCAAAATTCATATAATGAGTTTGAAAGACCACAAGAGGATGATAGTTTAATCATATTTAAAAGTAGTGAAGAATTATCTAAAATCGGAGGTTCTAATCAAAATCAATTTGATGATGATTTAGATGATGAGTTTGATCTACTTTATGAATATTTTAGTAAAAAGTATGTGATAGAGTAGAATTGAAGATCAATGTGAATTTTCTATTGAAGGTAAGTGTTAACGTTTTGAAAATTTATCGAATTCATGTCAAGAAGTTTCTGAGCAACAAATTCAAAATGTTCAATGTAATTCGAATGTTTTAGATTTTTCAGGTTCTTATGTGTCAAGAAGAATTTAATTCTATCCTTTAAAAATCGAAAATTCAAGTCAATCAACTCACTCTTGAAACAAATCAATTAGAAGCTGTGATTTCTAATGAAATTGAAACTGAATTTGATAAGTCACAAGAATAAGATAATTTACTGATATATGAAAATGTTAAAGACTTAGTAGAAGTTGAGAGTATTGAACATAATGAAACACAAGATGAGTTTAAGAATGAAATCTTAGACATAGAGTTTGATGAACTGAATGAAAAAGATTTTGAACTTAACTATGATGAGTTTGATGATGCAAACTTGAAAATGAATATTGATGAAACTTATTTTGATGATCGATCTATTACACTTGATGATTTTCTTAAATTGGAAAAATATTTATATTCTTGTGATAAAGTTAAGCAAGATGTTCTAAATTAGAAATGTCTAGTAATGAGAATAAAGAATCATTTGTTTTTTGGACGGCATTAGCCTATCCGTCGAAAATTTTGCAACAGAAATATAGCAGTCGGAAATATCATATCTAGGGTTTTTTTTTTACGGTCTAACCAATGCCGTCGAAAATGTTGACTTCCAGAAATAAAACAGGCCTGTTTTCACGTTACCCTGTTGTGTACATACCAATCCAACAATGTACATATATAATACTAACAAAAAAATACAACTTAACACAACTATACTAATGTATAAACCCACAAATACATCCAACATATAATACAAGATAACAAACGATCCTAAATCGTCGTAAACCTGTCCAAAGTCGAGTAGTAACAACAACGCTCAAGTTCACATTACAATCAAACAACTAACAAATAAGACCGAATGGTGGCGATGGAGGGGGTAGAGTGAACTTAAAACGGAAAAACATATCAGAATAATTTTCAGGCTCTTGCGAGAGTTGGCTCAAAAACTGTGTAACGAGATCAAACCGCGAACCTTGTTGTTGGATTATTGTTGCTTACTCTTCAATTCGTGAACCTTGTTCTTGGATTGTTGTTGATTGCTCCTTGATTGGTCACCTAGCATTTTCCAACTCCATGCCCATTTTAGAGGAACTAGATGGGGATGCGCTTAAGCATGACTTTTCATAGTATGAATGAACCTCAGAACCTAAATCGAGCACAATTCTCTTCCTACACCCAATAACACTCAAATACAAATCATTCTGTATCTGAGCTGGCACATCTTCTGAGCTTGCTATGTTGTTGTCCTCTATATACTCCTTCAATAACCTATTAAACTCCTCTTGCATTACACCATAGAGTATGATAAAAAATACAATTTACATAATCGAAGTAAAAACAAAGTAGAACGTATGTCAAAGTAGAACATTATTTGCCTAACATCTTAATCCGCCTACCTCAATAAAAATAGAACATATATTTGTTTATTTTGTGAAATTTATATCTGAATAAGGCCATGCTTAAGTTAAGAAGAAAAAAAAACAAGCTTAATGCTGTGATTTTAAAGCATAAAAGAAGCTCGATGGAAGAAAAAGTTCCTAAAAAGAGAATAACAGAGAAACACTTCTACTTTATGCGTTTGCAAAGGGCTTGTTATCACATTCTGTGCAAGGGCATTTCAAATATCCAGGAGAACTCAAAATATCATGAGCAACAGTAAAGTTGATAAATTCATCGACCTTTGACATGAAAATAGGAGACACTCTATTTCCAATAATTCTTTCATACATCCATTGTCGATCATTCGACATGATTTCTGCATTGATGTAGACATCATCAAAATAAAAAATATATATTCTACATTATAAAATTTTTATTTTATCAAACTAACCCTTCATTGCACCTGATGTTTCAAGTTTCAATCTTGTTTAGAAGCTATAGATTGAAATAATGTACACCAAAGTTGAAATTGGACCAAACCACATAACTTATTGAACTCTCCAAAGTAGAGCATAATTCGACTGTAATATGAATTGTCACAAAGGAGCATTGAGCATTGTCATCGACCCTCTTAACAACTGTTACAGGAATCCTAGTCCTAATACAAAATCATGTCAAAGCATAATCACTCCTTTAACATATGTACATTTGATGTCAACTTTCACAAAATCAAACAAGTGATGAATAATACTTCACAAGATCTAACACACATGATCAGATTAATAAAGCAAAACATAGAAAAAGGGAATGAAGTTAGAGCTCGCTTGGTTCAAAATAGGACAAAGCTTTGTCGGGTAGCAGCAGGACACTCACAACTATTTAGCCAAATCAAGTCAATCACATTTTTTAAAAATAAAAAAATAAAAAAAAATTAGCACATACTATAACAACAATATATATATTCTTGTTAATCAATCCCACAACTCTTCACTTTATCTCAATCCGTCACCAATCTTAAACCCAAAGTGTAAGGAGGTGAGTTCAGCCTCAGTCTATCCAACTGACCAAAAAAATAAAATAAAATAAGGCTCCATCACTTTCATATAGACGCAAAAAAGAGGAAAGAAAGGCTTCTAAGGTTAAAGCCTTGCAGTAACATTTTAAGTAAGTCTACATAATAAAATTAACTGAAATGGAATTTAGCATACCAGCCTGACAGAAGAAGAAATTTTGGTGAGTGGATTATAATAGTCGAATGAGAATACTTGCGATTTCACAGAAGTTCATACAGAACACATTATCTAGTAGAACATAACTAGCTATAATGCAGCTCATTACACAACTAAAAACATAGAACAAATTCCTCATTCCTCACCCATTGCTCGATTTCTATCCCGCATCCCCCTATCTCGACACGTTTACCCTTTGTTCTCGCACACCACTAGAATCGCCACATTGGCTCATCCAAAACCATTACCAACACACCACATAATTCCCCTATTCTTAATTGTCTAACCACAACAACAACAAGATGAATTGCAAAACAAGAGACTTACGAGCAACAATGGGGAGACCCCACGACAAAAACAAAATCGAATCAAGGCAAAAGCAAGAAAATTCATCTGAGAGAAGTAAATCAAACAATCGAGCCAAATGAATGAATCCCCTAACGCTCGACCTCCGAAACTGATGAAGCAACTGATCGGATAACCCTACAAGCACAATTCCACCAACTAACGAAACAATACGCGCACCCGACACCACTCTCCTTGCCCCGCGCTACCAACGTCACCACTAGCGAAGGATCGGCCTCCTCGTGCTCTCCTCGATCAGATCAGGATGTCAACTCTGATGAAAGAGTTCAAGATTCACATTCTTTCCTTGAGTATTTCACTCCAACGAAAAAAAAAATGTTATATCAGAGAACATTGATGCCAAAAGAAATCAATAACAAAACAAATTCCCATACCAAAGCACAAGCAATCTCTAACAACTTGAGATCAAGTGCAATCTCTAACAGAACCGATTCCCATGCCAAAAGAAATTTCAACTTGAGACATCTCTAACAAGTGCTCGAATAAGATATCAACATACACACAAACAAGTCACCTAACAAGACCAAGTGCAACCTTTAACAACAGATGTCTTTATGGATAAGGTCAACCAAATGCCAAACCTTGATTTTGAGGTAATCTATCAAAAGAGCCAACCTTTCATAAAAGGCTCTTTGTTCATTCAAAATTGTTTTTAAGAGAGGTAAACCTTCATCATAGGACCAAGTGCACACATAAACTCTAGAGATTTCGTTGTTCATACCTCAGCGAAGGTGCAGCTGAGAATGAGATAACGCTTTGCAGACTGACCTCCGACATTATTGTTGTCGATTCGCTTCACGATGATGAGGCAACAAGCACGACGTGGGGTGTTATGGTTGGGTACGATAATGTGGGAAGATTGATGTTTGGGTGTGGATTTTGATTGAGTCGGGGACTAGGGTTTGGGTGAGGATGCAGGGACACGGGTGAACAATTGGTGTTTGGGTGTTTTGTTCACGGACTAGGGTTTTCTGACTAGATCTAGATTTATGGAATATCAGGAAAAAAGTTTCCGACGGCTTCATTTAGGTTGTCGAAAATTTACGACGGTAAATGTTTCCGGTCGGTAAATTCCCGATGGAAATGCGATGTCGTTGGTAAATTTTGACGGAAATAAAAAATGGTCGGTAATTTTGTTTTGCCGACGGCATTATTGATTTCGTCGAATTCTTTTCGACAGCTTAATTTTTTCCATCGGAATATTCACTTTTTTCTTGTAGTGAAACCCAACTCCGTTAAATAGCGGAATTTCGTCCAAAGTATCGCTATGTTTGAATCCCTACCAAAGACACATACGGGGGGATTAAACACACGATAAGACTAGACTCTTTTAGTACATGAAGCTTAAGCTACAAGTTACTTGGCCTAAGTGGAACGTAAATCCGTAGCTTCAAAATTTGTTGAGTAGGCACAAAAAATTGAAACTTATATCCGTATTATTTTTTCAGAATAATTAAATTTATGTAGCTACAAAATTTATGTACCAGAAAAAGTATTTACGTTATAAAATAATTTAACCGACCTTTATAATTTTCTATGAAATTAAAAATGGGTGGTGTTGTTGAAAAGAACGAAAATTGAACAAAGCAATACAATAAACTAAAATGGTTAAGTTTTTAATTTTTCTTGAGAGTTTAATCAAATTAAATAAAGGGTATGACCTGCGTGATTTTCACTTGTCATGGATTTTAATCATAAATTAATATGTTTCATCTCATGTTTTTCTATGATAAGTGTTGTAATCGTACGAAAAAAGAAGAGTTGTCGAAATAAATTATTGATTACCATTAATCATGCAACAACCAAACTAACACAATTACTCTGTGTTTAAACAAGAATATAACATAGACTAAATATATCGCATTATAAATATTTTTAACACCTCATGATATTAACGTAACAAAGATTAACGTAATATCATGTTCATATTCATGTGTACATAGATTAATTAAACAAGAATGACTTAGCCTATGATTCACTACTAGCATCAACCAAATAAGAATGAATTGATTGCTAACATACCTGACGAGCATATTTAGACGGTCAATCCAACTACGATAGAAAAACATTTGTGAATATCATCAATACATGAACTATTGGCATAATATCAATTCACTTGATAAAGGATTAGGGTAAGACCAATAAAATTTTTATAAGGTCGGATAGTTTTAAATTTAATCATTCTTTTAAGATAAGATCAATCACGATAATTCATGCTACAAGATTCTTCATTCCCACAGTTAAAAGGTACGAAAGAATATCAATCATATAATAATTTTTTTTTAGGAAAAACACCCAAAAATGCAAAAAGATGAAAAAAAAACACAAAAACATACACACGGATTTTTCATTACAAAAACAAAAATAGCTGCCGCGCACCACCTTCCCTCATCAAACACAACCCCAACGCTCTGATTTTATTCAATCGAAAAAAAAAAAAACCAATTTCACCCAATTCGATCCACACCAACAACAAAGCATGCATAGTTGGTTCGTGAATTCGTGAGGAGATCGTGATCTTCAATCGAAGGCGCTTTGGATTAGGGTACGTCGCTATTTTGAACAATCTGAATAGGTTAGAAAACGAATTATGAACCAAAATTTGAATCCAATTAGGTCATGATTCGTCAAATTGATAACTGATTGTGGGTACATGAAATGAAAGAATGAAAAAGTGCTTGAAATTTCTGATTTAGGCTTAGTTTACTGTGATACCCTAATTCATTAATTTATTTTAGGTTTTTCGTTGTTTTATGTTGTGTACTAGAACCCCACGATGAGTGGATTGTATGTACCATATATTGTGATATTTCTAGTACAGGCGCTCTGTTTTAAAAAACAAAGAAGCTTTGTTTGCATAATCCACAAGTGCTCTGTTTGTAAATACAAAGACGTTCTATTTTCTCGAAGCAAAGACGCTCTATTTTGATTTTCTTATTGGAAATGAAAAACAATAGGCAACATGAGCTCTGTTATGAAAACAAAAGCTCTCTGTTTGCATAGATTGCTTAAATGATCCTATTTGCCTTTGTTTTTTTTAACATATACACTCTTTTTTTAAAAACAAATATTATCTAGTAACTTCATATTAATCCGTATTTTGGAACAGTTGAAATGACGTGACAATACAAAAGCAATTTAGGGCCAGTTGTGAAACTTATTATTAAAAATGAGATCACAGTGAGAGACGAACACAGGACGAAGATCCAAAAGACCCCTTTCTGGCATTTGTTCAAGGCAATCCTAGATGGAAAGTTAACCTCAGAAATGTGTCCAAAGAGCGACATATGCGTTTGACAGATCATATTAGAATACAACAAAGGGGGCTTCACATTTGGAGATAATTACTTCCGCCTAGACGAGATGGACATGAAACTCATTTTTGGTATAGTTGATGGAGAAAAGAACATAGATGACAGAGGACTGCTAGATAGTGTACAGGATTTCGAATTCTTGCAACGAAGATTTCCAAATCGAAAACAAGGAGACAGAAAGAACAAGGAGTTGACGACTAAGAAGATTAAAGATACACTCATAGCAGTATCAAGAGGGACTGAAGAGCACAATTACGAGGACATGGCTCGACTTCATGCTGTACATTCTGAGCACGCTCAAAATAATCACGTCAAAGCCGTCATTGAATTGGGGTTACTGTAACTTTGTAGCAGATACGGATAAAATGTGTGATTACAACTGGATGTCACATTTTTATCGAAAATTGACAAACTCGCTCGAAGAAAATGTTACAATTCCAGAAAAGGTCACTGAATGTGTTTTAGTGATAATTGTAAGTAATTTTACAATGTCATACTGCTAGAATTTCATTATGCCCTCTGTTTATCTTTCATGGATCAATATGCCGCATGGCGCTTTGTTTAGTAAAGAAGGTGCTCTATTTTATGAGTATTGACAAATTTATAATAGGCGCTCTGTTTATAATAATGTGGGTGCTCTGTTTATATTAATATGATATACCTTGTTTTCAATGTATTTGGAACTTTTTTTTTTTTTTTTTTTTTTTGCAATGACAATTTGAAATAACAGATAATATTGGATGAGTTAACTCCAACGGAGCATGAAAGGGGAGGATAAGGCTTGGGGGATGCTGTGATTGAATGACGTGAAGATTCCAGCTAAAAAACTCAAACTCAAGGCCTAACTATCCAAAATTTTGAGTTTAGAGCGAGAACCGATGGTTCGAGTTCAAGTTGACCCACGGAAAGGAACCACAACAGTGACAACAATGAAGACGGGATATCATCTTCAGATCTCCTTATAAGGCATATTAAACCAACAAAATAACCTTGTTGAGCAATCAACTACATGAAGCAAGAACGTAAATTATTTCATTGAGGAGAAGATATATGGAAGCAACGAAACAAATTTATTTGTTTAAGGAAAAGGTAAATTGCTTGGACAACTTATCATTTAAGTTATGATTTTTATTAAACCAGTTCACAATTGCTTGTTAGGTTGAAGAAACAAATATACTACTAGAAATAGAGAAGGAGAAGAGCGAAAAAGCACTATTCGGGACGAATTTGGCTGAAGAAAAGGTACAAAGGTTTTGCTTTCTAGCGCTCTGTTTGTAATGAGCCGATGCTCTTTTGTTTTTTTTTTTTCCAGCTATGCTTAACACATCTAACACGCTCTATATTTGTTTTAGGTACATTCATTGGAAGAAAAGAATCAAAAAACAACACATGAGTTGAATGCGGCTGAAGAAAAGGTAAACCAAGTTCAATTCCTTAAGGTGCTCTGTTTAATTAAAAGTAATGCTCTGTTTCATATAAAAAAATGGTTTTAGCTCAATTGATGATTATAAAACCGCTGTATTTTGTTATAGATATTATCATTGGAAGTTCAATTGATCGCGACAAGATCAGAGATCCATACCCTTAGGGTTGTCAACACCTGAACAAAAACAGACGATTGAAAACACTTTCATGACTGATGCAACGATGAGTGACGACTTAAAGAAACAAATTCGTGAACTGAAACAAGATCTGAGAGAACAAAAATGTTGCTTGATAAAGAGATGTCAGCGAAGGAGACATTGAGACGAGAACTCTCCAACAGCAGAGATTTGATATTGAAGGCTTCTGTTGAGCGTGAAAGACTGAACGAAATTATTCGTTTCAAGAAGGAAAAGAAGATTTAAGCTGACAGAGGAGCTCGAAAAGGAAAAGAAGATAATTACTGACTACAAGGCGATGTTTGACGACACTTTGACAGAAAATGAAATCAAGAATAAAGAAGAACAATAGAATGATGTTTTGGACATTAGCGACAATGATGAATTGCTACAATCGGACAAAAAGGAAGGCAATCAAGAGGAAATAGAGAAGAGGAAGAGGAAGCAAAAGACAGGACATATGTTGTCGTCTATGGTAATACGGCTCAAAGATAAAGACAAATGACCAGCGAAAAGGTTGAGTCATTACACTTATGGTTCATCAAAAAAGCCTAAGATTGCCCTGGACGTTTTATCCTATATGATGGATAATGTACGACAGAAATGGAATACAATGACGTCAAGCCTAAAAACATGTAAGCAAACTACTTTTGATTTACATTCTTATTCATGTATTGTTTCATTTCCATTAATTATTTGTCTCTGATGTCATAACATAGTAAAATTTGATTAAATGAACCATGTTTCTAACAGGGAATGTAACAGAACGACTCTTTTGTTTAAACAGAGCACCGTGTAAGAATCGAAACAGAGCGCCTTATTCAATTAAAACAGAGCGCCATTGAAAAAAAAACATAGCACCTGTTTTTGTAAAAACAGAACGATTATGTTAATCATGATATATCTTTTAAAAATGACATAAATGATTTTCTAATTGATCGAATACTCTAACAATGGTTTCATTATAGGCACATGATTTGTGTTACGAAAGATCCAGTCAAAGGTGCTGCATTGGCCGATATGGACGACATAAAGCGAGTGGCTAATGATTATGCTTGATTTATTTCCGCTATCAATGCATTTGTGACGTTGATGCTACAAAAGGCAAAATATAAAAATCAAGTTGTCGTTTACACTACAGACTCTTGGGTAAGTGAAACACTTAGTAATATGTTTGATTTCATCTGCATTTCGATTCTGGATTCTCATCTCGCTTAGTACGTATGATGCAACAATTGCTTCCAGAACCAAAACATATTATCGACAGATGGATAAAAGAACATATGCCTACGAGAAGAACATTTCGATGGTACCTTTTCCCAATTAACTTCACCGAAGGAGAACCTAAGGGTACAACAACGTGCCATTGGACGCTGTTGGCATTTGATAAGGAGAATAACAAGTGGATACATCACATGTCAAAAAGACAAAAAGCGACGTATGCAAGGGATGCCCAGCTACTTATAATATCCCACATTCATGTCAATTCTTTTGCTTCCATATTATGTTAATAGTTTCATTCAAGCATAAATTTTTTATAATATATGCTGTTAAAACACGTAGGCGGATTATATTCAACGATTTCTCAAGATAGAACACAACACAGTGAAGAGCAGAAAGTAATCCTCAACAGGAACGTGCCGTCTCAAGAAAACCTCGACTGCGGCATCCACGTATGCCATTGGATTGAATTGATCGTAAATGGAGAAGAAGTACCAAAATCATCAACTTGGAAGAAATTCATCGTTTTATGGCCAAGATAGTGTCGACTTTAATAGAGAAATTTAATTTTATCTCAAGAATGATATAACAAATTGAAATGCTGGTATGCTATTGTATGATATAATGTCTTGTATTCAAATTTAAGAGATGCTTGTCCTTGTGCATTGCACAATGTTAATCGTGATTGTTTCAATAATATTTTTGTGTGGAAAATATGTTTGTTAAATGTTTAAGCGTGCCATAACTGCTTTGAAAAAGGCTTTCTGTTTAAATGAAACAGAGTGACAAGTCAATTAGAAACAGAGCACCTGTAGTCTAGAAACTAATTGTTCGATTTACTTTAAAAAAGAAACCACAAAATAGTTAAAAACACACTTAATAGCATTTAAAACACAAAATTATTGAAACGAGAATCACGTGCAACAAAGAAACGAAAAAACACAAAATTATTGAATCGCCTCTCGGCAAGTCTTCCTGTTGTGGTGACCAAACTTGTTGCACCTATTACACTTAATAGCCCTTGTCTTCTCGTCACTCGACATAATACGATATTTTTTCGGCCTACCAGGTTGCCAACCCGTAGTAGGTGGAGCGATTTCGACATCTTCGGTTGTTGCGATTTGGTCGATAATAGATGAAGGAATAGGATAGATGAAAGCCTCGTAACTCTTCTTTTAACTTTCAACAAAGAAATAAGGATTAATCATGCTACTCACCGACAAGGAAAACTTCCCAATCACACACGTCACATGCAAACAAGGAAAGCCGTTTTTCTGCAACATACGACACGAGCAAATCCTTTCTCTCACATTTACTGAAGCTGTAGGTGAGTACATCACCTAAAAATCAACTCCGATGATTTTTTGACTGCATAACTACAAGAATTCTTTAATAAGTCATTCAGAGTGTCAAGCATCCTAGGACATAACATGCTATTCCATTCTTCAGTATCTTTCCAACTATTGTTGAACCACTCCATCAACTTGACACGGATCTAATCCACCATCTGATGATCGGTAATTCCCTCATGCCCAAAACATGGATTCTAACAAACCAGATTCAAGAAGGCGCGCTGTTTCAAATAATTGGCGCTCTGTTTGATTCAACGAAGCACAGTAATTGGTCTGTTGCTCTGTTTCATACAGTTGTCGCTCTGTTTGACTTCCACGATCAGAAAAGATATTACAACCATCAATCTCTGACACATTGCTGTTGCACTCACCAATAACATTAATTGTGCCTAAACCAAGACATTTCGACACATCAAACAACGTCATGAAGTTTTCTTGATCTCTCAATAATCATGATCCGAGATCGAATAATACAAATTCAATTCATGACTGGATGCGATTTGGAAATGATCTCATACCTCATCAACAGATTCTTCAAAACCGAAATCTGAATGACAAACAAAAGATCTCAAAATCATACCAAACCTACATATTAAAATCTTGTTCTTCATCAAAAAATGAGATCGAAAGATGATGCCAATGATCGTTGATACAACGTGGATGATTGTTTAGATCAAGAATGAACCTTCAATGAGAAAGATAATGAGAATCGATGAGGGAGATTGTGAGAATGGATTCACATAATATAAAAAAATCGATGGAGGAAACAGAGATATCAGTTATAGAAATGAAAGTGCGGTTATGGAGAGTTTTGAAAAATTATATGTTTGTGAAAATAAAATCGCGTGTGCATCTTTCTATGATTATTGTTCAAAATTTTTATGTTAGGTCATTTTTCGTATTTTTTTTTGGTGTAAAATAAATATCGCATGAGATTGAATCAATTCTTAATATATCTCATAAAATATATATCTTTCAACAAAATAGTTTAAATCACATTAAATTTTAGGTTTGCTCTCAGTGTTTATCATCTCTACAAACTCATACTATTCGAATCTATTTATACTTGTCCCGTGCACACAGACTAGTATAGAACTAATGTGTTATAGTTCATAAATGATCAAAATGTATAGATATCCTTTTTTTAGTTGGTAGTCGGTCCTAACATGTTATGTTTTATGTGATGATTTAAATGGACTATAGTTCATATGTCTAAGCATTGATGCTGATTATGATGTTTGATATAGAACTACAAATCTAGATATATAAGAGCATCCATATCCATTTGTTTTTTGAAAGGTTTAGAACCTACGAAACCCTATTTATGGATGGAGAGTTCTAAAAACATGTCACAATGATGCCTTTAAACTCCCATTTAATTTAAAGAATCTTTATCTCAGACTCATCTATATGAGTTCCTACTTGAGCCTCTCAAAAAAAAATGGTGGTGTTTGGTAGATATGAAAAAACAACAACCACACACATGTTACTAACCAAGATTGAGAGGAGAAAAAAAAAAAATAGGGATATATGGTTAGAGGTTTGTATTTCATTGTGTGATTCACTTTCCGATATAATTAAGAGTCTTAAAAACATATAAATAACCTATAAATTTAGAGTTGAGTTTCTTTCAGCCAGTGTGGTTGCTCTAATATATAACATGAGTGTAGTACGTGTTTTTTTGGTTGGTTATTGGGGCAAATGGGTTCCCAATAAGTAATAAATGAGTTACTATATTTATGAATTTTTAATAGTTAATATATGAGTTTTTAATGATTAGAATTGTGCTTATGGACTTCTAATGGTAAAAATGATGTGTTTCATATTTCAATATAGGATGCAAAAATTAGATTGATGGCATTTTGAAATTTCATATTAGCACACATGTAACAATTTTAAGCATGGATAAAGATCTCTATAGAATAAGGGAAACACACCTTCGACATAAAAAAAAAAGAATAAAATAGAAAAGAAAATATGGGAAACACACCTAGGAAACAAAAATCACAATGTAACTAGTTACATATCGAGTGATTGTTACACTCTTTTATTTCGATCGTTTTATAATAAATGTTTTTTTTATAATCTTTTAATATAGAATAATTAACAAATCAATCATCTGTTATAATATATCTATTAATTTCTCTCTTAATTCTTACATAAAATTTCATTATCATCAAAACTTTATTATTTTTTCAACAGCATTCATACAAATTCCACACTAATATAAGAGCATAACAATAGCTTTTATCTATGTTTCTCATGGTTACATAGATGTTCGAATGATTTGTGTTTTTTCATCTTTCCTTCTCACCCAATTATAATCTTCTTGTTTTGCAAAATAATAAAAAAATTATAATCTTCTCACCATTAACAGCAGTGCCGTAGGCTTTTATCTATATTTCTCATTGTCGTCATCAAGGTACGGACTTATATCTTGTTACTATTCTCAGAAGTTCAAACCATAACCTACTACTCCTGCCCAATCCACACTCTCTTCCTCATCAAAATATCTCCCCATTCCATTTTTGCCCTCCTCCCTGTCTTGCGCAAAAAGCAACACCATTTCCAGAACCTTCTCCTCTCTCGAACTTTCCCCATTTCTCCCGCCCCCTCTATAAAATCCGCTATTCACTGAAACCCCAATCACAACACTCTCACTACTCCCAAAGCATCTCCACATAATCCCAAATCACAACTGCAATGGCATCGTCGATCGCTGTCAGGAGATTGACTGGTGGATCATCGGGTCTCCTTAACAGGCTCTGCGCTGCTCGTCCGGTGAATGCAGTTTCGTTTGCTCCGGCGGCGACTCGCAATTACGGTGCTAATGCTCCGATGACGAGGAGGGATGATGACGAGGAGGAGAATGACTTCGAGTCGGAGCGCCGCCGTGGGGTTAATGGCCGTGCAGTTGGTGGGAGAAGGGAGTTTCCGGGATTCTTCTCAGGTTGTTTGATTTTAAGGATTTGTGAATGTTATTGTGGTGGTTTCAGGGTTTTGTTTTAGGGATCCTCGCTATTGATTTGGGGCTATGTGAATATCATTGTTCTGTTTAATCGCTATGACTCAAATTTTCTCTCCATTTTGTGATTGCGAGTTGCGTTTGAGATATTCTGCTACTATTATACATTCTTCTGTGACATTTGGTTATGTGTTTGGTTGGTTGATCGTAGCATTGGTAGATAGTTGCTACGGGTATCTATTTTCATTGTGAAACAAAAACGCTTTCTTAAATTTATTGCTGGATCTGAACTTCTGCATTTGTCCTGTGAAAATGAAATGGGGTGGATCCAGAGTTTGAACCTGTATTCTGAAATGGCCTGTTGGTATTGTGCTTGGTTTATCAGCTGGAATCTGTGGTGCGTTGCTTACATTATGTGGTGTATTGCAGATGTGTTTGATCCATTCATGTCGACCAGGAGTGTAAGCCAGCTGATGAACATGGTGGACCAACTAATGGACACTCCCTTGGCCACTCTCTCCCGTGCTGCGGCCCCTGTTGGAAGGCGAGGCTGGGACCTTAAGGAAGATGAGTCGGCTCTCCATCTGAGCATGGACATGCCGGGACTGGGCAAGGAAGACGTCAAGGTGAGCGTGGAGGAGGACACTCTAATCATCAAGGGCGAGGGGGAGAAGGAGACTGAGCAGGCAAGGAGGTACTCGACGAGGATAGACCTGACTCCGAAGCTGTTCAAGGTGGATGGCATCAAGGCTGAGATGAAGAATGGGGTGCTGAAGGTGGTGATTCCAAAGGTGAAGGAGGATGAGAGGAAGGATGTGTTCCAGGTCAATGTCAAGTGAAGTTGGTGAATTAGTTTTGTGTAGTTTGATGAAGTTTTCCAGGGTTTATGGTATGAGACTTGAGGTGTTATGTTCTTGTATGTTTCGATGAGACGTCGTTGTAGTAATGAATGAAATCTATTTCGTTTATCTTTTGGAGCTCATTCCACATGCTGTATTCCTTCATTTAGCACCTGATAATTCTTGATTGCTTCACTTCACCGTAATTGTGAAGATGATCACTGTTCTCTTGAAATGATCAAAAGACGATTACATGTTTCTGGTGTTTCTTGTGTGAGGGGAAATAAATAAATGCAGACCACAAATAGATATGGTCGGCTAGAACCAAGACGTGGAGAGATTGGGTGCTCCTCTTACTTGTACAATGAAACGAAATGAAATTCCTGGGAACTGATTCCTGTGATACATTACCACCTTGTCTGCTGTTTGATTCATAACACCATAACACAATGCTTCGTTGCCAGTGACGTGGACTTCTTGTGGGCCGGTTTATGTTGTATATCATGCAAAGTCTCTTCGTCTTAGAAGTTCCAGATCCATAATCCGGAGTTGCCTGTCTTTTCATTATCCAGAAGTCTATGATAGTAGTGAGATGTCGTGAGGTTCTCTGGTGGACTTTTTTGCTAAAGTTTTGAGTTCAAGTTGTAAGCCTAATGTATGATTAGTCAGCTCTCCATGTGAACTAATACAAATGGCAATGACGATTGACGACATTACAATTGAATGCGTCTTCTCTTCATGAACTATAGATTATTTATCTTCCAACCCATCAACAAATTTACAACATAAAACGGTTAGTGTTTGTGGATACGAAGCATCGACCACAGTTGGAAGCAAACGCATGTGACCCTAATGAAGGGGGATAAAATGTATGTTCAGTGCTTATCATGGAAGTCAACGGTAACTTGTTTTTAACATTACCAACGGACCGTTGCAACTTGTGCTATTTGCGTCCAGTTATCCGTGGTTATTATTTGTTGCATATCTCTGTCTTATTACAAATCACTCTAGTTTGATAAGTTTAATGCTTTAGTTTCTGATAGTTTGCTGTTCAGTGCAATTCAATGCAGCTGCGGATAATACCTTTGTCCAATTGTCTTCATATAGTTCGTGTCGCCAGTATAGATGAATGCTAATCGTAAGTCCAGAAACAAGAGTATATATAGATGAATTACCGTACACCATGGGCATGTGATGCAGGGAGCCGAGGCCCGCCGCTGATAACTTGCACAGTTTTTACTTTACTAAGCCAGTTTGTTTAATCACATCATGAAATCCAAGTCTAAGTATATCTATAAGAAACACACAAATATAACAGCTAGCACGTGTAGAAGAACTTTTATCAGAAGTGCATATAGTATATCAGTGATTCCAGTCCCTTGTTCTATGATGTGTTGTGCATAATCGCCAGAACCTCCCTCCATCGATTCGTTGATGTGATGAAATGGACAATAAAATGGAAAGTATCATACTCCCTCCCATCCATAAATTTTATAATTTATATAAATAAATACGAGTCTCATTTTCATATCAAATCACGTCTGATCGTCCCGTAATATCAATTAGGTTTAAGAATGTAACTTACACAATCATTAATATTTCATGATAAATTTACAAAAAATTATCTTTAATCGTCGTTTCACGCGTATCAAATTTTACATCAACATAACAAAATCAAAATATTACAAAATTAATGAGAGGAAAGGAGTAATTTATATGGGATATTATATCTTAATTTATTTGAGACAAAAAAATATGATTAGAGAAGACATATTAATCTCCATGGTTTCATTTCAAACCAAATGGCCACCAATATAAACATCCAACCGTATCCACAGCTTTACTGATCCATAAATTACTTTTTTTTTTTTTTAAACGACATATTTACAGTTTTATTTCAAATTTACATATCGTTTCCAGTATTAAAATTCCCCTGTACAACCCCATATGAACACTTCCCATATCTACAATGATTCTCGCAAACTATGACCAAAGATAAATAATCAGGTGTGATAATGTCTAAGACCACGTGTGGTCGCGGTTACTCGCAACCTCACAACCTTGACCTGTGCCACACTAAGTCAAACCCGACAGCTCACAGCCAACTCACCCAATCATGATGATCGCAGTCGTCACCGGTGGTCTCCGTGATCCCAAAGAGAAGCGCACCTACGCAAACCCGACTCTCCGCCTCTCCAAATCATACACAACCTCAAACCCCTGCTGCTGATAATTCCCAAGCGTCGCCCCGGGCCCACCGCCGCCCTCGCCCTCATCCCCGCCGCTCATCACCATCAAACACCCAACCAACTCTCTTTCCGTTTCCCACCCCGTCGCCGCCGTCCAAGAACTCGTAGGAGTAGTTCCTTTTTGGCAACACCACGCCGGGACTGGACCCGTTTCCGGTCCCTGCGAATTGGAGGGACAATGTTGGGACAACCATAACCATGTCGTCGGTTGCCCCATTGGAGCAGTAGTAACACGGGATGAGCCCGGTTTTCTCTTCCATGTCAGTGGCCCGTTTGTAGAACCTGCCGACTCGGCGGTCTAGTTCAGTGACCACCGAGTTGAAGAGCTTGGACGGGAGCATGGTGAATGTGGTTCCGCTGTCCACCACCACGCCGCCGTTCCCGTGCCTGTCGACTCTCGACAGGGACTT
>JAOVYX010004549.1:0-38058 GCA_035668315.1 Drosera spatulata
GGGAGGCCCAAATTATCTCAATGCAGGCAAACGATATCTCATTGAATGCGCACAAGAGGTACAAGGCGACGCACAGGATAAGCAGGTGCGAAAACAGAATCTATTGGGAAACCAGGCTGACGATTGACACTTTATCTTAACTCTATACTCCGAGTCGGTCATATCCTTGGAGTCATCGTTACTTTTGAGTCGAGTCATGAACCCTAATTATCTGTAAAAGAAAGGAATGACTCTTAAAAACGATACAAGGCCATGTAAAGAAATGAGAAACGATGTTGTATGATATAGCGCCCATATTTCTTATATATATAAAAATGTTATAGGGACTTTCGACTGTCGCCATAACCGTTAGCGGAAGTTCCCTGTAATTGGGATTCATATACCTGAGGTTGCTGAGCTTCATTACCTCACGGTTATGTTTTTCGATTGCAGGTATGCCGCCAAACAGCACCTGAAGGCTCTTAGAGAGAGTTTGCATGTATATAGATGAATCCAAATTCTTTGGATATTGTGGCAGATCAGTTGTCTATATTGTTTAAATATAATAAACGATCTCCATAGCTTCCGCTTTAATATTGTAATTAAACAGGTATTTGGGACTGTAAGCTATGATTGTGGCTACTGTTTATAGTTCATTGACTTCTGTACCCCTGAAACCCATTTGGTTTGTTTGGCCTTGTCACGGACCGGGTCCGCGACGGCATAACGCTCACGAGTCTTCCGGGGTGGAAAGTCGGGGGCGTTACAATCCAATTCAACTATCAAACAGATAATCGGGAATGAATAATTTACCCAGTTGGATCAACGATCAAACTGTGACTTAATCAAGATTCTTATTATCAGAGTCTTGATTTCCATCAGACGAACAAGTGAACGATGAATGAATCAACAAAGTTAAAAACATAAATGAAGAACACATAATTTACAGTATTTCAGACTTAAATTGGTGTTTAATTAACTGATTTGAACTTAATCCACTCTTCCGTTTCTTAATTGTATACTAACCAAGAAAGGGAATCCACTAGATCATCTCGGATCACAGTTCAACAGATTGAGTTTTCAGGATCACTTAACAACCTTTACACACAATCAGATTTCAACAAATCTAACCGCAATTGATCCCACAGAATCCAACAAACAGTCTCAACAGATTAGCAAAAGGAACATACTCATAGAGAATGAAGACTTCCACCAATCAATGTCTTCACCATGATATTCTTGAGAAAACTGATTCTTAATAAACACTTGAGAATTTCTTGATGAGGAGAGAGAGAGAGAGAGAGAGGGAGGGAGGGAGGAGGGAGAGAGAGAACTTTGAGTACTTGGAGTCGAAGATGTGTATTTAGAAGAGTGTTCTTTTGTATCATTCCCTCTATAGTCTTGTGCCTTATATAAGCAAGGCTTGAGGATTGCTCTCCAATCAATCTCCAAACCCATTTTTCAAGAAGTTATATGACTCGTCCTCTTTAATTCTGATCAGAGTCTTCAATAGCAAATGTATGTCTGAACAGATACCTCTAGAAGACTAATCTAACTCATTTGATCTGTCGTTGACAACCTATAGACTTTCTTGAACAATCCGGGAGCTAATCTGATCATAACTGAGCTGATACTCATAACCCCACTGATTTAGACAAGATCATCACAGAACCCAAAAGATTTATCTAATCCAGACCACCTGTTCTGTTCACAACTCTCATTGAAGACTTATATGACCTTAAAACAACGATGATGAAATTACTTTACTGGATTTGATGAATCAAAAGATTACTAACATGTGTGATCAATTGTGCTTAAAATAAACAGGTACTCTATCAGACACTGGGTATCAGACTGTCACAATCAGAATTATAAATGCTCTAGATAGAATAGCTGTTATAAGATCAGATAAGTTTTCAGTGAAAGTTCTGGACAGAACAGTTGGCCTGACAACGGATAAGACTTATTGGTTTTGTGGTGATCATGTCTGAGACAATGAAGTTGTAATTATCAGCGCAGTTGTGATCATATCAGTTCTCAGAGTAATTCAAGAAGGTCTACAAATCAGATGGAAAGAATCAAACTTCTGGAAGAAATCTGCTTAGACGTTTATCTGTTATTGAAGGCTCTGTCAAAGTTAAAGAAGACACGTCATATGACTTCTTGAAAAAGAAATTAGGGGTTGATTT
This sequence comes from Drosera spatulata, assembly GCA_035668315.1. NCBI lineage: Eukaryota > Viridiplantae > Streptophyta > Magnoliopsida > Caryophyllales > Droseraceae > Drosera > Drosera spatulata. The sequence continues at coordinate 2,169 of JAOVYX010004549.1, forward strand.
GAGAGCAAGTCTTAAGTCTTGGTCTATATAAGACATAGGACTACAGAGAGAAGAAATGAAAGAATTCACTTCTACATTCATATTTTCGAACCAAAGCGATTAAAGTCTCTCTCTCTCTCTCTCTCTCTCTCCTCATCAAGAAAACTTGCAAGTGTATCAAGAATCAATTTTTCTCAAAAACATCATGATGAAAACGATGATTGGTGCAAGTCTTATTATTTTGTGAGTGTGCTCCTTTTGGCAATCTGTTGAGATTAGTTGGTAGATCCTGTAGGGATCATCTAGTGATAGATTTGTTAAAATCTGATTGTGTGTAAAGGTTGTTGAGTGATCATAAAAACTCAATCTGTTGAACTGTGATGCGAAATGATCTAGTGGAATCCCTTCTTGGTTTTTCCACTGCTAACAAGAGGAACAATGGATTAAATTCAAATCAATTAGTTAACACTGATTTTAGTCTAAACAAAAATAAAGTATGTGTTCTTCACTTCTGCTTTTATCTTCGCTGACGATTCAATCATTGTTAACTCGCTAGTCTCATCAAAATCAAGACTCTGTTGACAAGAATCGTGATTAATCATTGGTTGATCATTGATCTAGTAGGTTAGATTGTGCATTTTGCTGTTATCTGTTTGACAAAAGAGTTGGAACAAGTTCTTGATCGATATCTTCAGTTCAATAATTTGGTTGGATTGTTTGATTGATTGATAGTTGATAGATTAAACATCATCTATTCCATTATTGAGTTAGACTGGTTGATTGTGATCAGAGTTTTCAATCTAATATGATTCGCACAGATTATTATTTTTCTCTGCATAGTTAGTTTTAAGTCAAAGAAATTTTTAAAACAGCCTATTCATCCTTCCCTTATAGTTTATTCCTGTTACAATCACGAAATTAAAGATACATTATATCAAGCATTAAAAGACTCGGAATGAGGCATTTTATGTTTTTTATTTTGATGATCGGGTGGAATGGGCCTTTGTAGAAGCAGTGATGCGACGAATGGGGTTTTCTCAGAAACGGACGACACTTGTGTCGACGAACTACATCTCCTCGGTCACGTTCTCTGTTTTGATCAATGGTGCTCCGTTCTCCTTTCCGCCCCAGGGGAGGTCTAATATAAGGAGATCCGTTGTCACCGTTTTTGTTCATTATGTGCGCAGAGGCCCTGTCCTTCTTCATACAACAGAGCATGCAAAATGGAGGGCTCAATGAGGTTTCAATTTGCCGACGAGCTCCTAAGGTGACCCATTTGTTATTTGCGGACGACAGTGTGCTGTTTGGTAAAGCGACAAGGCAAGAAGCAACGAATATACACCAGATCCTAGAAACGTACGAACGGGCTTCAGGGCAGATGATCAATCGTGAAAAATCGATCATATGTTTTAGCCCTAATACCCCGCAATCTACAAGGCAAGATTTCGTCACTAGGCTGGGAGTTCGAGAAGCAGTTGATCTTGGGGTGTATCTTTGTATGCCAACGGCAGTACAACATTCAAAGAAAATCGTCTTTGACGGGGTCTAAGGATCGAATGAGAAGAGGACTTCTGAGGTGGAATGGAAGGTTAATGTCAATGGCAGGACATACCAACCTACATCATGAGCTGCTTTCGGATTCCAGAAACTGTGGTTGAGGAGTTACATAAGGAATATAATAAGTTCCTAGGGGGGTCCAAATGTAAATTCTTCAGGATCATAACCTTGAATCCATCTCATCATCACACTGCCCACAATTGGACGAAGATCAAGATCATGGATCTCAAGAATCAGATAAAGTTGACGAACAAGAGAGAGGGAGAGACAACTCAATAAACGAAGAGAGAGAAGATGGGAAAATGAATTGTATTGATTTAAATTGGTCCGTGCAGTACAATCAGCCTAATAATTTAAGGGTCAGGGAGCAAAATGATGATTGTGCCCCTGCTGATCCTTTCTAATTACAAATGTATCCTATGTATACGAGAACTATTCTAACTAATCAACCTGCATGTCTATGCATCAGATAATCCTCTCATACATATGATACAACCGTCAACACATAAATTACACAGATCTTATATATCTTCTACACCCCCTCAAGCTGGAGAGGGTGTTGTTCCCGAAACAGCTTGGATTCTGCTCTGTTGCTTTCATGAAAAGGTTTGATACTGCATAGTACCTGTCATGTCTTTGCATTTCCTGGTTTGCCTTGATCGTGCATTGTCTTGTTCACTTTCATCCTTTGCACTGCTCTGTCCTGTCATGAACCATGCCCATCATTTGTAGCAGCAGATAATGTTGAGTAGAAGGTAGGCTTTTTGTTAAGACATCAGCAAGCTGCTCACCTGAAGGAGTATAAGCCAAAATTAACAAACCTTCTAAACCTTTTCTCGAGTAAAATGACAATCTATATCGATGTGCTTAGTTTGTTCATGAAACACGGGGATATGTGCAATATGAAGCGCAGAAATGTTATCACAATGCAATGAGGCAGGGACTAAATCATTCAGTTCTAGTTCAGCCAATAATCGCACAAGCCAGGTTACTTCTGATGCCGCTTGTGACAGTGCCCTATACTCAGCCTCGGAGGACGATTTGGAGACTGTACTTTGTTTCTTTGACCTCCAACAAATGGAAGAATCACCTAATAAGACTACATATCCTGTCACAGACCTTCGTGTGACTGAGCATGATGTCCAATCTGAGTCTGCAAAAGCTGTCAAGGATAAACAAGGATTTGCCTTGAGCATAATACCATGTCCTACTGTCCCTTTTAGATACCTAAGCAGATGATGAACAGAGGACAGGTGATATTCCGTTGGTTTTTGCATATATTGACTAAGAGTTTGTACAGCAAAACTAATATCAGGTCGAGTGTTGGTAAGGAAATTCAATTTTCCTATCAAAACTCTATAAACAGCTGGATCTTCCAAATAAGGTGATGTATCATCCCATGACTTGTAATTGAGTGGAAGAGGAGACACACATATCTTTTCATCATTTAGTGGAAAATCATGTACCAGTTCCTGTGTAAAGTTTCTTTGTGAAAGCACTATCCCATTCCTGGAATTAGTGGCTTCAAATCCTAAGAAATAATGCAACAGGCCCAGGTCCTTTATACTAAACATATTATGCAAATGATTCTTCAAATCGTGCATACATTGCAAATCTGAACCAGGAAGAATATTGTCATCCACGTAGAGTGCCACTACAGTAATGCTATTAGTTGTTTGTCGAATAAATAATGATTAGTCATTCTTGGATTGATTAAAACCACATATTTGAAGTTCTTTACTTAGTTTATCAAATCATTGTCTAGATGCTTGCTTTAAACCATAAAGGGCCTTTTTTAATTTGCATACTTTGGTGCGGCAATGCATACCAGGAGGTGGTATCATGTACACATCTTCATGGAGATCTCCATGTAAGAATGCGTTGTTAACATCTAATTGTTCTATGCTCCATCCTCTACTGGCAACAACTGCAATAAGGGCTCTTATAGCGGTCCTTTTTACCACATGAGAGAAAGTCTCACTAAAATCTTCTCCAGCCACTTGTGAGTAAATCGCAACTAGTCTAGCTTTGTATCGTTCTAAAGTTCCATCAGCTTTTAACTTCACCTTAAACACCCACTTAGAACTAATTGCTTTCTTCCCAAGGGGTAGGTCAACCATTTCCCAGGTCTTATTCCTAGATAGGGCATCCAATTCTTGTTTCATAGCCTTTATCCATTCTATGTTCATTAATGCCTCTTTATATGAGTTAGGTTCACAGATTTCATCAAGAGAAATGATCTTCTCTTGTGAATAGTAGACAAACAGTGAAACTGCACTAAAATGACCAAATTGAGATGATCTGGGATGCTCATAGTCCTGTAAATATGAAGGAACTTTAGGTGCCCTAGATGAGTGTCTAGTATTGGTTTGAGGAGGTATGTCCCTCTGTGAGGGTCCTCCTATATCAGCATGTTTTTCAAAAAGATCCTCAGATGCTTCTGTGCTGGAATGTCCAGTATCATTTCTTTCATCAAAAAATGGAGTAGGTAAGGGTACAGTAGGGTCCATACCTTCAATATGTTGGAATGAAAAAATACCTTCATGGAATATCACATCCCTTGATTCAATCACTTCGAAATCTTTAAGCTTTAGGACCTCGTATGCTTTCCTTGAAAAAGAATAGCCCACAAAGGCATGCCTCTGGGACTAAATTTGTCCCTTGGCTTTGGCAAGCAAGATACAAAACACAGACATTCAAATGCCTTCAAATGTTCATACCTAGGTTTCATATGAAACAAAATTTCATGGGGTGTCCTTCCTTTCAAAACAGCAGAAGGTATCCTATTAATAATGTAGGTTGCTGTTAACACACATTCCCCCCAATATTTGATTGGTAAAAATGATTGAAAATAAAGTGATCTAGCCATTTCTAGCAAGTGTCTGTACTTCCTCTCTACAATTCCGTTTTGCTGGGGAGTATAGTAGCAAGTGGTTTGATGTAGAATCCCTTTCTCATTATAAAACCCTTGTGCTTCGTTACTGGAAAACTCACTTCCATTGTCAGATCTAACAATTTTAACCTTACCAGAGAATTGATTCTCAGCAAACAACACAAAGGACTTAAGTAAATGACAGGAATCGCTTTTATGTGTCATCAAATGAACCCATGTAGCTCTAGAAAAATCATCTACAATGGTAAGAAAGTATTTGTATCCTTGATGTGTCATGTGCTGATAAGGACCCATATGTCAACATGTAGCAATTCTAATACACCTTTCGACTTTATTGAGCTAATATGAAAAGGTAATTTGTAGTGCTTGGCCTTAGCACATGTAGTACATACAGAAAAAGGCCTATCATGCAAAAAAGAAAGTTCTTTTATGTGCTTGATTTGTTCAAAGGGCATGTGATCTAATCGAAGATGCTATATATCAGATTTGGACAGATCTATAGCACCAGCAAATGAAAGTAGAGATTCCTCATTTCCTTTGTTATCAAGATGTCCATTGGTGATGTAGTACAATCCTTGCTTGTGTTTACCAAGCATCACTTGCCTCCTCATTGAAGGGACCTGGAGGAGACAAGTTTATTTGTCAAAGACTAACTTTCCTGAAGTTTGCATTGCTAGTTTACTAACAGAGAGTAAATTAAATTGAAAGTCTGATACATGAAGCACAGTTTTAAGGGTCATTTCAGGTCCAATTGTGACTGTTCCAGTGTGAAGTACCTCTGCCTTTCTTCCATTAGGCATATTAATGTAACAAGGGCTATCAATTCGTTCATAAGAATCAAACAACTCCAAACTGGGTGATATATGGTTGCTAGCTCCACTCGCTTGACCAAATCTTTGTTCCAGCAATATCGTTTGTAACCGAATGTAAAAGCCAAGAAATCACCATGCTATTGCACCTCTGCCATTGTCCCAGATGAGGAGAATCGTCGTCGGGCTTCTTGGTCTTCCATTCACGAACCCTAATTTGTTCTTGTCAACCAACGACACTTCCAATGCCCATAATTGTCACCATCCAACGCCTTACTTGCAAGAGAGCAATTGGGATGATCAGAACGATGCAAATACAGTTCGTGTGAGGAATCAATCGAGATCTCATCGGTTGCCTGCTTCGATGAAGTATCCTTTTCTCTCGGTGTCGTCATCGAATCAAAGAATTCTCACAAAAACAGAATCGTAAGATCGAAGATTGCTCCGTTCACCGCTCTGATACCATGTAAACTCTTCAAGGATCATAACCGTGAATCCATCTCATCATCACACTGCTCACAATCGGACGAAGATCAAGATCATTGATCTCAAGAATCAGATAAAGTTGAAGAATAAATGAATTGTATTGATTGAAATTGGTCCGTGCAGTACAATCAGCTAAGGCTTAAGAGGGTCAGGGAGCAAAATGACGATTCTTTCTAATTACAAATGTATCCTATGCATACGAGAACTATTCTAACTAATCAACTTGCTTGTCTATGCATCATCTAATCCTCTCATACATATGATACAACCGTCAACACATAAATTACACAGATCTTATATATCTTCTACACCAAACAAGACAGAAGCAAGCTACATTGGCTTGATGGGAGAGACTGTGTGTTGAAGACGACTGTCAAAAAGTGATGAGGATGCTGCAACAAGGAGAAACAGATTTATCAGATATGGGTGGTTGGTTTCATTGAAGATTGTATATGCTTGGCAAATGCTTTTACTAGCTTCAAGTGCTCCTGGTTGTCTCGTGAGACCAATAAATCGCTTATATTACGGCAGATTAGGTCTTGGAGAGTCTATGTTCTAGAAACATGTGTTTCTTTTTATCCACATTTGTAATCGATGTATATATATTTGTGATATGGATAATAAGATTTAATATTCGATTGAACAATTTCAAAAAATAAATAAAACATTAAATTGACTATAACAAATATCCTGATTGTTGTTAAAGCAGTCTCTTTTTTCCATTTCCATATAAGTAACCAATACATATAGGGTTAGTCACATTAAAAAAGTCCCTTTTTTCCTTTTGTTTTTTAAAAGCAACCAAGTGCAATTTTTCACTCAACTCAACACTACAAATTGAAGAGCAAGCGGGCCAGTGAGCCGGGCCGGAAAATACCATCGGTTCATTGACCGGTTCACCCAACACTAGTCTTTTATTTTTGAGCGGTTGAGCCGGTGAATTGAACTCGACGAAAACCCTAATGTTTCCCCCAATTTGTCATGTCATTCATCGACGAATTTCAATCCAGTAAGCTACTTTTTTTACCCGCTTTTTTCTCTCATGTATGTGTCTGGTTTTTCCTCGCTCGTGTAGTCGAATTTGGTGAAATTGGGAACCTTGGATTGAATTGTGAGGAACCTGGTAAAACCCTATTTGGTGACCAACCCTAATTGTGAGGAACCTGATTTTTCTCTCATTGCAAGTTTTGGATATGTGTGTTCGATTTTGGTGGGGTTTGAGTGGATGAAATTGGGATAAAAGGGTTTGATTTAGACGTGAAATTGGTGGCTGGAAATATTTTCATTTTTGTTGATGTAAATTTAGTAAATGTGAAAAATGCTCGTTTGGTTGAGGGAGAGTGTGAAGTGCTTTTGCGGTTAGATTTCATTTGATTGGAGAGAAATTTAGTTACTTTTTCTTATTAATTTGGGTGTTTCACATATTACATATTTACATAGTATAAATTTGTCACAATATCCATGTAGCTGACTTCAGGTAATGAGACTAAGGTGGTTGTAATCACTAATCAGACATCATAGATATCTTCAACCTGGAGAAGATTGATTCCCTTGGCTTATAATTGTTGTTGATTTCCGGCAATCGAAAAGTTTTTAGGCCTTACGATGTGATCTTAGTTGAGATTTGTAATGTGACCAGGACATGATGGATCTAAGCCCTCCACATTTGCTTTTGTGCTCTCTACTTCTACTCAAGAATATTTCCTTGTGCCCCTTTTGTTCTCGATTTGAATTTCTCCAGCTAGGTGCGAGTTCAGGATGAATCTAGTTATGTATCTCGGTGAATAAATACAGCTCCTACCCTATATCTGCAATGTCACATCTATAACATGTTCACATACAAGTTTTATAAATTTGAACTTTGCTTTGATAATGGTACATGCAAGATAGAGTGTCAGTGTTGCTTTCTATGCTCTTATTTTTTCCTAATTTGATTGCATTCGATATTGGATGACCACCAGTTGGCTTCATGCAGATATTGAGCTGCTGCCCAATATTTTGCAAAAGAAATATGCATTGCTCCGTGATCTTGATAGAAGCTTACAAGGTTTGTGCTTCTTATGGTTGTGAATTTTTTTGTTGATACTGTTTGCAGTTCTTTTATACTCTTGGCAATTATTTCTTGTTAATATTAATACTCTTTGGAATAAAGTTATGTTCTTGGAATTAAAATTTGAATTTCACGAACATGAAAGTGTATGAGAGTTGTTTTAGCAAGTTCCTGTAGCTTGAAATTTGTAGATGTCATATTTGGGGCAAAAGAACAATGAAGATTTCTCTAACGCTAAAGATTTCAATATGGTAGAAGTACAACTCTGGCTAACATGAGAATTGACCCCTTTTTGTTTATGCTGTTGTGATATATGTCGATAATTGACCCTTGCTGAGTAATTTCACAATCATGAACTGGGGTAACTAATTCTTCCCTTTTCTTATCCAGGAACCAATGAACCATTTAGAATAAAGTTGTCCCTTTTCTATTTCTGTTTGTTAGTGTAAGTCATTGGCGTAGGCTCATAGCAAGAATGGGAGACATTTCTATCTACTAATTTTGTGTTTGTTTTCTCCTTTGTTCCTATTTCTGATTTCTGATGTGGTACAAATCCACAGAAATCATAAGGCAAAATGAACAAAGATGTGAGCAAGAAATTGAAGATATTAAACAGGGTGTGAAATCTGGTAATATCATGCCAGACCTATCCCGTATCAGATTCTCCGATGAGGCAGTTGATGAGCAAAAGCACAGCATCAGGATTGCCGATGAAAAGGTCGCTTTAGCTGTTCAGGCCTATGATTTGGTATGGAAGATTGGAAGTACTCTAGTTTCTCTGTAACAAGTCCATTCGACTAGATTGAGATTAAGCTTTGAGGTGCTTTTGCGGTTTCGCTCATATTAATCTGATGTCATTGTTCTTCCACTTCGTATCTGAAGGCCTGATTACGGTTTTGTTTAACTGCTTTAATCATGTAGAGGTTTCTCATCTTTGATTTCCTTAAAGGGCCTAAAGATGATTGTGCAACAGGTTGATGCACACATTCAGCAGCTTGACCAATTTCTTAGAATCTCCGAGGAAGAACTTAGGCATGGTGGGTCGTAATACCTAGTTTGTTTTCTGATAAATTGCCTAAGATGCGTGTTTTACATGGAACCCCCTTTATCATCCTATTTTCATATATGACAGAAACTGAGGCTGCAGCTGCTAATGCATTGCCAGATCAAAATGCTGATGCTAACGCAAAACCTGGGCGGGTTGGCGAAAGCGGTAGACCAGGACGTAAAAAGTATTGCCATTCTATGTGCATTCCTGATGTTTTTTTTTTCTTTTGCCCAGTGCTTGTCTGAACATGTTGCTCATGCATACTGGATTTGTAGTATTCGTTTTTCAGTTGTAGAATTTCCATCATCGGTGGTTTATTCATCTGTTATGGTTTATGATGTGACCAAAAGTGGCCTTACCAGAGCCGACTCCAATTGACTAGTTTGGCCAATGGGTCATTTGGTATGCTTGAGAACAATCTTGAGAGTATGAAATATGTCTATTATTATTAGGAGAACCTGATTTGTTCGTGTCAAATTGGCCGGTTTTCGATCCTCCTATTAATGAGCGGACTCCGGACTAATTAGTAAACCATGTGTCAACATAAATGAGATATTGTTAAACATGGGTTCTTTTGCAATTTTGTACAAGGCATAGAAGAGATTTCATTATTTAATCCTCTGCTTTTTTGGCCAAAACAATCTGATTGTGAACTCATTGTTCTGATATCAGATCAAAGCCTACAACAATAGCTACACCAGCTTCAGCAAACCCAACGAGCATGGATTTGGACTTGCCGGTGGATCCCAACGAGCCAACATATTGTGTCTGCAACCAAGTCAGCTTCGGGGAGATGGTCGCTTGTGATAACCCTGATGTAAGCTGATTAACTGTTATGCATATGGGCTACATTTTCTTAAGCTCTAGTGTTCATTCATCTAATAGAGGTCATCGCTTCACCCTACAGTGCAGGATCGAATGGTTCCACTTTGGCTGCGTTGGCTTAAAGGAAAAGCCCAGAGGGAAATGGTACTGCCCGGATTGTGCATCGACACAAAAACGCAGGAAGAGCAAGTAGTCGCAGCTTTGCCCAACTCTGGTTTTGGAGGTCCTTGGATGCTTAAGTAACTGACGGATCAATCAGGCGACCGCATTGTTCTTTAGATGTCTTGTAAATAAATCATCTTGGTCCTTCGCCTTCACCTTTGAGAGGTGTTACCACTGTAATATTTACATAGCTTCAAATTGAGGTAGAAGCTTTGAGACTTAAGAGGCCTGCTTGTGCCTTGGTTTCGTACAGGAGCTTCACCTTTTTCATATCGCGTGAAAGCTCTATAATGGCTTACTTGCACATTTAGACTGGTTATGGTAGACGGAAACTACAAATGCAACGTATGTTTTATTCGGAATATTTGTCATATAAAATGTCTGCCTACAAGAATTCTGGCTATTGTCCATGAAGGTTTGCGAATCAAGTGCGCCGACAAGTAATGGAACAAGCAATAGAGCGAGCAATAAATCATTCAGTGATAAATCTCTGTTTGATGATATCCCCATCTCATGAAAAACCATATTGTAACACTTTCAAAAAAACTAAAAAGAAAAAAAACTATTCAACATATATTTCAATGAACCTTTTTACTAATGTTTATTTCTCTGGACCTCACGACTAAAATCTCTGCAAAAAATTGTGTAAAACAATGTTTAATTGTCATATCTCATCGATTAAAATCTATCTCAACAAGATCCTACTTATCCAAAGTTGCTCTTTTTACGAGTCTTACAAAGTATGATTTTATGTTTTCTGACTCCACATAACCTGCTTTCAAATAAACATATTTGCATAAGACAGTTCTATAATTCTGGATTGTTGTCATATACAAAAAAAAAAGAAACTCTTTCTTCTTCTTTTTCGTTAAAGAAATTAGAATTTCCTTATTTGATTGATTCATTTTATTGAGAATTTTTCAAGAAAATGAATCAATCATCAATCAAATTTGAAATTGGATTCGGATAGGAATAGAAAAAGATGATACATTTCTGCACTCATAAAAGGATTTCGCTCTTGTCACGGGATTAGATTTTCGCTACCCGTACGGCACTCAAATTATCCCCATCTTCGTTTGAGTTCAGCCTTACTCGTCACCCAAAGGTGATGTTTGAGAACGCAAGAGAATTTGGATTTGAAAACAAGCTTGTATTAAGAATACTTGAGGGTTTACAAAGTTTTGAGTTTACAAGAATGTAGGATATGGGATGTCTTGGGATGGGATGAGATGACAAATGAGCCTTGCATCCCTTTATATACATCTTCATGGAGAGTTCTAGACTTGCTATCTAGACTCTTCCATATCCTTCTCCTCCTAAGAATATACAAGAGTCCTCTAGACTCTTCCCCTAAGATATTTACATAGAATTCTCTAAAAAACTCTTCCTAACTCTAAGAAATTCTAGAGAATTCAGAAGAACCCTAGAAAAGTATGGAATTGTCTAGAGAAATATGGAGAACTCTAGACAATCCTCAAGGAGAACTCCTTAAATTAGCCCGCCCGTGACATACTCCTCCACCTATGTCGCGGACGTCCTCGTCGCGACGCACTTTCATGACTCGATCTTTTCCTTGAGTCACCGCGAGAAGCCTTCGAGCACCCATCTTGCCGTCTTGATGGGAGTTCCTTCCCGTGTTCCTTTGGCAAGACTCGTGAGATCTTCTTTGGCACCTCCTTTGCCACGTGAGAGATCTCACCTTCCTTCAAGTGAGTAGGTTCCTCACTTTTGATCCCCTTAGAGACTTGCATGGTTACGACCATCTTTGTTTGAGCCTTCTTCGCTCGTCGTATCATCGGAACCACACAAACTCCATCGTCCTTCACTATGTGTAAGACATTAGCTAAGGGGATTGGTACCACCTTCATACCCTCGATGAAGACGATTCCAAGTACCAAAGGATAGTCGTCCATGGGAACGACCGTGAGATCCATCGATCCCTTCCAATCGCCAATGCGAAGTCGCACTCCACGGGCCATGCCATCAATTGGTTCGGCCTTCGAGTTCATCGTCTTGAGCATGCCTTGCCCTTTGTCAACTCGAAGTCCAAGTCGCTTTGTCTCTCCTCGCGAGACAAGGCTGTGAGTTGCCCCGGTATCAACCAGGGCATGAGTTGTGTACGATCCGATCACGGGATAGAATTTCACTACCCGTGCGACACTCAAATTACTCACTCCTTCACTCGAGTTCAACTTTACTCGTCAACCGAAGGCGATTCTTGAGAACGCAAGAAAGTTTTGGACCTGAAAACAAGCTTTGTATTGAGAACATTTGAAAGCTTTACAATGTATGCTTTGTGTTTTCAAGAATGAGATGAGATGGTTTGGCCAAAAGGCCTCACCCTTATATATACAAGTTTGTGGAGAGTTCTAGACTTGGCATCTAGACTCTTCCCCTTCGCCTATGTACAAGAATTCTCTAGAGAACTTGAATTGCCACAACGAGTCTTCCGCCTCCTAACTTGCCCCCTCCATTGGCAAGTTCTTCCACTTGATAAAATACTCCTTGTAGCGCGGTATCCATGATCTCCGGATCTCTCGATCGGCCTTGATTTCCTCCACTTCCTTGTCGTAAGAAGTGGTCACCGCCCCTGTGGGTGCGCGGTTGGATATGCCTCGATCCGGGTCTTCCTCATCATGGTGGTATGGTTTGAGATGACTCATGTGAAAGACCGGATGAATCTTGAATTGCGGTGGGAGTTTCAAGTGATAAGATGTCTTCCCCACTTTCTTGATTACCGGGAAGGGTCCCTCGTACTCCTAATGAGCCCCTTATGTACCTTCCTCAGTGTCTTGTATTGCTTGGGTATGAGCTTCACCATGACAAGGTCACCAACTTGGAACTCCAAAGACCTACGATACTTGTTGGCCCATTTCTTCATCTTCTTGGCCGCTATGTTAAGGTAGGAGCGAGCCATCTCCGCCTGTTCATGCCACTCCTTTGTGACCTTGAAAGCTACGGGGCTACTCCCCGTGTAGCCACCCGCAAGTGAATTCGGAGTCAAGGGTTGTTGTCCCGTTGCCAACTCGAACGGACTACTCCCTATTGCCTCCGACTTTAGTAACTTAAAGGAGAATTGGACAACATCGAGCAATTTTGCCCAATCTCGTTGATTGGCAGTTACGTAGTGCCTCAAATAGAGTTTCAACAAAGCATTCACCCGTTCGGTTTGGCCGTCGGTTTGGGAGTGAAAGATGGTAGAGAAGTTGAGATCCATCCCCAAAAACTTGAACAGCTCCGTCCAAAACTTGCCTGTGAAGTGAGGATCTCGATCGCTCACTATGCTTCTCAAAACTCCCTAATATTTCACCACATGCTTGAGGAAGAGACGGGCCGCTTCTTCGGCTTTGCAATCCGTCGTAGTGGGAATATCGGTCGACTACAACCATAATCGACCCACACCCCTCGGATTTGGCAAGGCACATATGAAGTCCATGGAAAGACTCTCCCATGGCCTTGATGGAATGGGAAGTGGTTCCAAAAGTCCTTCCGACAACGTTGCTCCAGCTTGTCTTGTTGGCACACAAGACATGTTCGCACATAAGTCTCCACGTAAGCTTCCATATTTGGCCAATAGTAACATTCACTTATTAAGGCCATAGTACGATGCACCCCAGGATGTCCGGCCCATTGAGAGTCATGACACTCTCGAACGACCTCTTTCCTCAAGTTTTCTCGTTTGGGAAGATAGACCCGCTTGTCCTTGGTATAAAGAACGTCGTCTTCGAGCCAGAAACGACGGGTCTTTCCCTCCTTGGGGAGTTGTACCACACTCCTCGCCATTGCATCTTGCTTGAGCCCCTTCTTGATCTGCTCCAAGAGAGTGCTTTGGGTCCTTGATAGAGTCGCAAGTGCCTCCTTACGACGTAATGCGTCCGCCACTAAGTTTACCTTCCCCGACTTATAGGCAAACTCGAAGTCGAACTCCGCTAAGAAAACCTGTCATCGTGCTTGCTTCGGAGTCAACTTCTTTTGAGTCTGGAAATAGCTCGTTGCGACATTGTCCGTCATGACCACGAACATTGCTCCCAATAAGTAATGCCGTCATGTTTGAAGATAATGCCTCTCCGTCTCATTGAGTTTTCGGCTCTCATAGGCTATTGGATGTCCTTGTTGCATAAGAACTCCTCCAATAACAAAGTCTGAGGCGTCGGTGTGCACTTCGAAAGGCTTGGTGTGATCAGTTAGGCTAAGAACGGGTTCTTTCATCATGGCATTCTTGACTTCCTCGAAGGCCCTCGAGTATGTCTCCGACCAAACCCAAGTCTTGTTCTTCTTTAAAAGATCTGTCAAGGGGGCAACCATTGCCGAGTACCCCTTTACGAACCGTCGATAGTAGTTGGCTAACCCGAGGAAGGAACGAAGCTTCGGAACTTTGGTTGGTGGTTCCCACTCTTGGATAGCCCGCACCTTACTTTCATCCATGAGCAACTTTCCATCCTTGATCTTGTGCCCAAAGAAATAAACTTCCTGAAAGGCGAATGAGCACTTCTCCTTTTTGACATAGAGCTCATTGCCCTCAAGAACCTTAAGACCATCCTCAAGTGTTGGGCATGTTCTTCCAACCTGTTGTCTAGAGTTCTCCATATTTCTCTAGACAATTCCATACTTTTCTAGGGTTCTCCAGAATTCTCTAGAATTTTCTAGAGTTAGGAAGAGTTCTCTAGAGAATTCTATGTAAATATCTTAGGGGAAGAGTCTAGAGGACTCTTGTATATTCTTAGGAGGAGAAGGATATGGAAGAGTCTAGATAGCAAGTTTAGAACCCTCCATGAATATGTATATAAAGGGATACAAGGCTCATTTGTCATCCCATCCCATCCCAAGATATCCCATATCCTACATTCTTGTAAACTCAAAACTTTGTAAACCCCCAAGTGTTCTTAATGCAAGCTTGTTTCCAAGTCGAAACTCTATTGCGTTCTCAAACATCACCTTTGGGTGACAAGTAAGGCTGAACTCAAGCGAAGGTGGGAGTAGTTTGAGTGCCGTACGGATAGCAAAAATCTAGCCCCGTGACAAGTGGTATCATCCTTGAAATATAGGCGCCACAATTTGATTATGTGTATTTATGGATCTAAAAGTCGATGTGAAAAATTACCAGGAAACATTAGTGATATCAAATCAAATTATGTACTTTAATTTTCTGGCAATGATGTATATTACAATATTATACTCCTTCCGTCCCGTGAAAAACATAATGGATTGACTTTATACGCATGTCGATACAAAATTTGACACGCGTATAACGACAATCAAACGTAGTTTTTTTTCTTTTATAAATTTATCATGAAGGATCAATGGTTGTGTAAGTTACGTACTTCAACTTTATATATGTTGCGAAACGTTCAGACGTGATTTGTATGAAAACGAGACTTGAATTTGTGTATATAAAATATTACAAAATACGTAGGTATTACAATTTTCGTGGGACGGAGGGAGTAATATATGTTGTATTATTACGAAGAGAGTACTTTCTTTATAACAATAAAATTACAACATTTGTCTTTTTGGATGTCCCACAAAAATTAGTGAAAATTCCCTTGGGGTATCATTTTGGATATTTATTTTCAAGGAGATATCACCAAGGGAACTTTATTCCTATTAGGTACCACTTTTATAAAAAATCATCAAATCTTTCCAAATTTACCCCTTCTCCTTTTGAATCATTCTTTTTCTTTTTCTTTTTTTTTTTTTGGTGAATTTCGCGGCGATCTTCGTCGTCTGCATCTGAGATCATCTTCTTCTCTTTATCATCTCCATCAGCGATCATCTTCTTGTCTTCATCATCGATCATCTACCATTATCAACGATCATTATCGCTTATTCGAATCAAATCTGGCACGGATTTGAGTGTTTTTTGTTGTGTTACTCTTGAACTGTTCGAATTTTGATTTTGGAAGCAATTAAATCTTGTTAATGGCTGCGATGATGATGGTGATATGCAAGGTTGATGGTGTTACTCATCCAATCAGCGTTTCACTGTGTATGCACTTTGAAGATCTTTTAATGAGGTTATGCGATGTTTGTGAAAACATTCGTATATGTGATACTCGTATGTTCTATTCGATTCCTTCTCATGATCGATGTGTTTTGAGGAATCAAGAAAATTTTGATTCGTCATTCTTTTTGGTTGAAACGTATATGTTGAAGACGATTGATGCATTTGTTGAGATCCATGAGGTGTCATCTTCTAATTCAGTTACATCTTCATCGCACAATGTGGATGCTATTGTTGATGATGATAATTTGGATAGATGTATCGAAAATGTTGTTAGGAAAACAATGACAGATGCATGCCGGAGCAATTCTGAAGTAGTACGCCAAGGTCCTGAAGTAGTACGCCTGAGCAATTCTGAAAAAAATGATGATGCTTTTGAAGCTATTGGCGGTGATGGTGTTTTTGAACCTTTTTGTGAGGATGCTTCTCATTCCGAAGGTTCCACGGGTAAGGGTAAGTGTTTGCTTTCAAGCAAGTGGTCGTCGTATCTTGATGATGTTTACAGAGGTGTGGATGATTTTAGGTGATTGTCTTGCGAAATATGCAAAAGAGATTGGCTTTGAGTATGTTTTAAAGAAGAATGTTTCTACCTGTTGGTTTTATATTAGGTAGTTTGATCATGTACATACATGTGGTCAAACCTTCTTCCCTAATCGTGGAGTGAGGAGGCTGAGCTTCAGATGCATAGCCAAGTTGATTGTTGATTTGGTTCGAGATAATGACAAGATGAATCCTATTGATATTGTTTAACGTTTCAGCAATTACTGTAGTTTACAAATTACATATAAGAAGGCTTCGTTGGCTTTTGACAAGGTAAAGTCTTTGTTATGTGGAGATTCAATCGAGATTGTGATGTAGGTTTAGGGTTTGAGAGGGGTTTGGGGCGTTGGGTATGAGGGAATGATGTGGTGAATGAGTTTTGGTCGAGTTATGGGGTATATAAACGTGATAACTCAGATGAACCGCGTCCGGGCGTCTTCTTATGAAATGCCCGGGCGCTTCGATATACAATTCGAAGCATAATAAAGTAGGGCGCCTGGATGCTTGTTTGAACTGCGCCCGGGCGCTTTCGGTGATTTTTCGATTTGAAGTTGTTGTGACAAGGGGGCCGCGCCTGGGCGCCAGTTTATACTAAGCCCAGGTGCTTCGATGCATTTTACGAAGCACAAAACTTCGCTCGTGAAGGTCCAAACTCAGGCATGAGGGAAGGAAACTCCCATGTGCGTTGGTCGGGGTCAAAATCAAGTGCAAAAATGCATATCGCTTAAACTCTTTGATATCGACTAACTCCAAAAACTTAGGAATCCAAGCACATACTCGTTTGGAGATCGCTTTCTAGATACGAATGAAGTGTTACCGTGTCAATGTCTCGATCATTCTGTTGCCCTGTCTCGTACACACCTCATCGTGATACAAATTCCCTTACCTTACTCCACAATCTACATGGAAAACATAAAATTACGAATAAGAGAACTAAACTATGGGGAGGGAGAATTACTTATTGACAATAAAGGAAAAGTACTCCCTTGTGGATTGCCTTCCACCAAGCGCTTGGTTTAACATCCTCAACTCGACATGGCCAAATAAAATCAATGATCCTTTAAATGGATAATAGAAGAGGGTCCGAGAACATTACGTCATAGTATTGCTTTAAACGTTGTCCATTTATCGTGAATGAAGAGCCGACACCATGAAGTTCTATGGCTCCATAAGGATATACCTCTTTGACAACGAAAGGGCCCGACCACCGAAACTTAAGCTTCCCGAAAAAGAGTCGGAGATCAGAGTTATAGAGAAGAACTCTTTGGCCTGGGAAAAACTCCCGGTGAAGAACCTTCTTGTCATGCCATGCCTTCACTCTCTCCTTGTAAAGCTTGACGCTCTCATAGACGGTGCGTCGGAACTCATCAAGCTCATTAAGTTGAAGAAGTCGCTTCACCCCTGCTTCTTGAATATCAAAGTGTAAGAATTTCGTCGCCCAATAAGCCTTGTGTTCTAACTCCACCGCCAAATGACACGTCTTCCGAAACACCAATTGATATGGAGAGGTACCTATTGCTATTTTGAAGGCCGTGCAATAAGCCCATAGAGCATCTTCTAGCTTCTTTGCCCAATTCTTTCGGGAAGAGTTCATGGTTTTCTCAAGAATCTTCATCAATTCCCGATTGGAGATTTCTACTTGGCCGCTTGTTTGAGGGAGGTAGGGCGTTGCCACTTTATGCCTGACACCATATTTTCCTAAAAGAGTATCAAATTGCCGGTTGCAAAAGTGAGAGCCTTCATCACTAATGATTGTCCGCAGAGTTCCAAATCTTGTAAAGATGTTTCGTTCTAAGAATTTGTTTGCTACCCGGGCATCATTAGTAGGAGTTGCAATCACCTCAACCCATTTTGAAACATAGTCGACGACCATGAGGATATATTCATTGCCAAAAGATGAAGAAAAAGGTCCCATGAAGTCGATGCCCCAAACATCGAATAACTCAACTTCTAAAAGAATGTTCAAAGGCATCTCATTCCGGGAAGATAATTACTGATCCTTTGACAATGATCACAAGCCGCAACATAAGCATTAGCATCCTTAAACATAGAAGGGCAAAAAAATCACTAGGTGAGTACCTTTGTGGCGGTTTTGTTGCCAACAAAATGCCCACCATAATCCGAAGAATGACAATGGAAAAGAATATCAGTCATCTCTTCTTACGGTACACATCTTCGAATCATTTTATCCGGGCATTGCTTGTAAAGAAAGGGCTCATCCCATAGATAGAAGCATACATCATGCAAGAACTTCTTCCTTTGTTGAGAAGACATCTCCGAGGGAGCATATCACTTGCCAAATAGTTCACATAGTCCATAAACCATGGAACACTTGCCATGTTAATGGCAAAGAGTTATTCATCCAGGAAAGATTCATTGATAGGTGTTAAGTCCGTACCTTGTCCCTCATGCCATTCGATCTGAGAAAGATTATCCGCCACAAGATTCTCCTTATCTTTCTTGTTCTTAATCTCCAAGGCAAACTCTTTAAGTAGAAGAATCCATCGGATGAGGCGTGGTTTTGCATCCTTCTTCTCAAAAAGATACTTGGCAGCTGAATGGTCGGTCCACACGATGACCTTGGTTCCGAAAAAGTAGGATCGGAACTTATCAAAGGTGAGCACCATGGCTAAAAGTTCTTTCTCGGTAGTGGCATAGTTGAGTTGGGCATCGGAGAACGTCCAACTAGCACAGTATATGACATGAAAGATTTTGTCCCGTCGTTGGCCTAAAACCACGCCAACAGCATAATCACTAGCATCACACATGAGCTCGAATAGAAGATTCCAATTAGGAGCTACAATCACCGGTGCCGAGACTAAAGCATGCTTCAACACTTGGAATGCCCTCAAACATTGCTCATCAAAAGTGAAAGGAGCATCCTTCTCGAGGAGGATGCAAAGTGGCTTAACAATTTTGGAGAAATTTTTGATGAACCGTCGGTAGAAACCGGTGTAGCCAAGAAAACTTCGCACACCCTTAGCATTGGACGGTGGTGGAAGTTTGTCGATGACGTCAATCTTAGCTCGGTTTACTTCTATCCCATTTGAGGATATCTCGTGCCCCAAAACCACCCCTTCTTGGACCATGAAGTGACACTTCTCCCAATTCAAGACAAGGTTAGTCTCAACACATCGCTGCAAGACAAGAGCAAGATTTTTCAAGAATGCATCATATGAAGTACCAAACACCGAAAAGTCATCCATGAATACCTCAATGAAACGCTCCACCATGTCCGAAAAGATGGCCATCATGCATCTTTGGAACGTTGCTTTGATATCACCAATTGACCACCCAATGGCGGTCTTGTGCTCTTGAAGAATACGGAGAAGTTTTTCTTCTTGCTCGGAATCTAAACTTGTAGAATTCACGCCCAAGAATGCGTACCTAAGATGAGGCGAGAGCTCCTTCAACTCAAGAGTTGCTTTTGCCTCCTTGTCTTCCCCTAAGCTATCTCGAACAAAAGGTTCTACATGAGTCTGTACATACATAACAGGGGAACAATCAACTCTCACGACCATTTTGTGCAAAGAATCATCGTCCTCATTTTCCAATCCAAGAAGGCATGCTTCAAGAGAATCATCAAAAGGAGAGTTGAATGTCTCTTGGAGACAAGAATCGATAATATCAATCCGTATGCAAGAAGAGGATGAGGAGTCGTCCGGGCACTTCATGCCTCTAAACACATCGAATGTGACTCTTTCATCTTGGATGCTGATCGTCACTTTCCCATTCTTTACATCAACAAGAGTACTTCCGACGACAAGAAAAGAACGTCCAAGAATAATCGGCATCTCATCATCCTCCTCCATCTCCGCAAACGGAATGTTGATGTGTAGTTTGCAGAATACCTCAAAGAACTTCTTATAAAGGATAGGGAAGCTTTGGTACATAAGGAGCAGGATTTCCGGAAAAAAGTGTAGAAGATATCTTGAAAGATGGTGTCACGTTTGGTGCTTCAACCTTAGCTTAAGTAGAGATTTCTTTACCACTTCGTGTTGTAATGGCCTTAGCATGCTCCTTCAGATTAGTTTCCGTTATGCTAGGAAGAGATCCTTCTGCCCTTTGAGTAAGAAGATTAGCAATTTACCCAACTTGATTCTCTAAGTTCTTCAAAGATGCTCCATGACTTTGAAGGATGGTGTCATGCCTTTGAAAGTTCTCATCCGTTTTGACAATGTACTTCGCCAAGACTTCTTCAAGGATACTCTTGGGAGGTTTTGGTGGTGGTGGTGCTTGATTAATACCCGGCAATGTAAGAGCCGCTTGATTATTTCTTCAAGAGAAACCCGGATGATTCCTTGCGTTGTTGGGGTTGTAATATTGGTTACCACCCTGTTGATGTCGTATGTAACCTTGCCCATAAGCTACTTGTTCCATGTTTTGAGTTTGAGCCATATTCACTTGCAAATGACACTCGGCGTGATCATGAGATCCACCACAAAGATCAAAAGAAGAGGGTGAAGATTGCATAGAAGATTGAATAGGAGATTGGATAGAGTTTACTTGACCTTTTGTAGAGCCCGAAGCCAAAGCGCTGATTGGCTTTGTAAGAACATCCAATTGCTTCATAATAGAGGACACATGATCTAGCTCAATCATGCTCGCGGCTTTCCTTCGAGTTTGACGTTCACCCGATCATTAATATGAGCTATCGGTCATAGAATCCAAGAGATTACATGTGGCATGATAATCAAGATTCATGAAAAATCCCTTTGTCGCCACATCAAGAGAAACTCGGAGTTCATGGTGATGTCCCTTGAAGAAACTTTTCATTTGCATCCAATCAGGCAAACCATGATGTGGGCACTTTTTGAGGAGTTCCTTGAAGTGTTCCCAAGCTCCATGAAGATCGGTTTCGAAGCTTGGTCGACTTGGCCGACGAGAAGAACTTTACTAGAAACTTTTGAGCCATGTCGTTCCAAGTGAAGATTGAGGCGGAAGAGAGGTTGAAGGGCCACTTTGAGGCCTTACCCTTCAAGGAGAAAAGGAAGAGAAAGAGCCGAATAGCCTCTTCGGATACCCCATTAACCTTGATTGTGTTGGCGCGCATAAGAAACTTTGCGAGGTGATTGTTAGGACATTCGCTAGGGTGCCCATTAAAGGGCTCCCCTTGGATCATGTTGATGAGCGACGGCTTGATCTCAAAGTTTAATACATCGATAGGAGGTGTCACAATTGCGCTATATTCACTTAGTACCTTTGGCATTGCTTGTTCTTTCATGGATGGTAGAACCGGTTGAGGAGGAGGAACACCCACTCTAGCCGCTTGCACCGCGCTTTGGATGATGGCTTGAATTTGTGCTTGGATGTTCTTCATTGGGTTTAGAGGGAGTTGAGGAAGAGGATTGAGGTCGTCTTGTTGATTGTCTTGGGTTTCATTCAGGTTGATGGAGTATGAGAGTTGAACTTATGTTGCTTGCGGTTCCTTCGGAGATCATCTCGATCTCGGGATCAAGAGGGAATAGGGGTCGGTGATGCAACCTTTGCATGCATAAGACTGTCACCTACAAGAAAAACAAACACACACACAACTTCAATTAGAATCAAAGAATCAAGAGAAGGCAAAAGTAGAAAATGAAATAAAGAATATAAAAATGTTTAAGCAGAATATATCTATTGACTTCAATGGTAGAGATTTAGATCCCCAGCAACGATGCCAAAAACTTGTTTGAGGACTAGTAAGTCACGTCAAAATGCAAGCATACATGTCATATAGCAAGTAATAAGTGAGCAAAAGATATCGTTTCCACGAGGATCTAGTATTCAAGCAATCGAAGTATGGTAGCTAACCTTGGGTCAAACAAATCGAGTATAGAGAGGTTTGAATGTTAAACTAGTTCTACTAACTAAATAGTTAAATGCGCTTATCTAACTTGGATAGAGTTGGGTTTAAGATATAGGAGAAGAGAGGGGTTGTGATTTCGTCTTCCGATTATGTGTAGTTGCTAAGTGACAATCTAGTTGTTTCGAAGTGATCTCAATCGGGTCGTAAGGTGAAGTCTAAGCTCTCTCAAGTCGTAGACTCGCTCTAGCACAACACCGCCTCTAGCATCTCTCGATGAAAGGCCATCACGTCTAACTAGTTTAAGCTCGGGTTTCCTTTAATGATTCACACGTCACGCATGTAACCTCTTGGTCATACATTCAACGTGCGGGTTAATGGCCGTGATCCCATACTACCCATCCTTCCGGAGTCAATATATATCATAGATCATACGACGAGTGATCAATTTATCGAAGCATTAAGCATAGTCACAAACCGAGATCCCAATTCGGATCAAATAGATCTACAATGATCACAACATCCACACAACCATCCAACTATCACAACCTCCCACAAGAAGTTTAGCTAATCATGGAGAGATCAAGACAAATCATCAAACACCTCATATGCATGATCATCATCATCTACACAAAGTAAAATGAACATCACAATTCAACCAAAATGAAATGAAACAAGCATAATTCCAATGCAATTTGATAGATACAATCAAGATCGTTTTGTATGCAACAGAATTCTCCACCAAAATCTCCCAAAAATCAAGCTTCAACCCTAAGCAAATTCGTGTCAAGTGCGTTCTCCATAAAAATCTAAGCCTAAGGGGTCTTTTCATACACAAATCGATGGGAGATTTTGTAGAGACACTCCCGGGCGCAGGGTACAGAAGTGCCCGGGTGTTTCGAAGTGTTTTTCGACTGGAAACAAGGGGTGGTGCCCGGGTGCAGAGGGACAAAGCGCCCGGGCGCTTTTAACTCTGTGTCCCATGACTAAAAAAATACTTTCTTACTCCATCCTTCGACCCGTTATGCTCCTAGCTCGATCATTCTTCCTTGATACGTCTTTACTCGTCCATTTAATGCCCGTTTTACCTACAAAAACATCAACAAGCATCAAAGCTCACTCATGTACAAAAATCGGACTTAAATATCAAGATTTTCATGCAAAGACACCTAAATATATGCCAAAAGTAGGATCAAAGGATGAACGATACTAGCCAAACAGCGAGATTTTCCCATCACGTAAATAGTTGATCGTAATCGTTTGAAGCTCATGGAATGGTTCTCTAAGCGTAGAGAAAAGGCTAGAAAATGGAATGGGGTTGTTTGCCCCATTATGCTGAAGAAATTCAATGCTCTTATGGTTAAGGGTCGAACATAGGAGGACAAGAGGGGCACTGATTTTGTTTTTTTAGTTGTTGTCGGATCCTCTGCTTCTGTTGATATTCAAAACAAGATGTGTGCATGTTATACATGACAGCTTACTGGTTTCTCGTGTATTCATGTGGTTTATGTTATCGGGAAATGTTCCATTCTTTTGAAAGATGGTGGACCGGTATTTTTATGTAGACAGCTACCGTATGAGCTACCAGTTGCCTACTAACCCTATCCCTTCTTCTCTGGTTAAGGAACGGTGTGTGGATACAATACAGGATGAGGTTGTTCCACCTTCAACTAGGAAGAAGCCCAGAAGGCCACGAAAGAGGAGGATCAGATTTAGGGGAAAGGTAGTCCGAAGGATCAGATGCTCACGATGCCGAAAGTTTGGTAATCACAACAAGAAAACATGCCAGAAAGCGTTCCGATGAATAATGGTTTTCAGGTTAGGTATACTAGTTGAGATGTACTAGTTGAGATTCTGTACTGTGACGTACTACTTGTTAGTTATGCGTACTAGTTTACTTTTTACTTCTGTTTTTCTTTGTTTTTCTCAGATGTACTACTTGTTAATTAGGCGTACTAGTTTAATTTTGACATGTTGTTTCCCTTTTCATCAAACGTACAAGTAAGCTGTTTAGACGTACTATCTTGAATTTATAATTCGACATACTGGTTTACATTCAGGCGTACTACTTGTTTACGTAACTGTATTTCTGACATTTTCAACATTTACGACAACCTTTATGCATTCAAAAACATTTACAAGCAAGTCATTTTCAAAGTGAAATACACATCTTGAATTGTTGTTCCTTCATTCAACCAAAATACACATCAATGATATTATTATAATTATTTTTCGTAGGCATCTTGAATTCATGATCCTTAATGAATGTGTTAACCAGGTGCGCTCAAAACTTTTTGACTTCCACCACATTCATCTTGCCCTTAAATGAACTCTTCTTGTTTGAACATTTGTTCCATCAGTTTCGTCACCACAATTCCACATTTTACCCTGCCCATTAGTTGTTATGGGCTATCCTCGGCTAGTACTATGTCTATCTTGCCTTGCGAATGATGGTTCAGTGATTCTTGAACTCCGTATATCCCTATAAATTGCTCCGTTATTAAGTCATTAACATATGTTTTCTGCATTGAATTCAGAGTTAGTCGACACCTTTCTAAATGAAATGTTAAACAAAAAGACGAAAAATAAGGAATTTACAATCTATGTAGCATCAACGATGTAATCATCCTCCCTATGGTTTAATGAATGGTAGTCTATCCACTTAGTGGCACATGTATCTAGGACCAATAGTGTCCAATGCATCGGTTTTTCTCCAGGCCTATTCCGTTTGAGTTCATCGAAAAGAGATGCCATCTTTGCTTGGAATTCACTTGTATGACCTTTTCCATATAGGCGTTAGCTACCTCCTTCATATATGCCATCTCATCTTTTTGTGTGATATGAGACTACGATTTTTCACAATGGTTAGTTTGATATTTCAACTTCCAGAAAAGAAAAAAGGAAAAAAAAAGGAATAACAGTGTACAAATGTTAAGAACGTGCAATCCCTCCAGTATATAGAAAATGATGAACAAAACTTAAGAGTAGAACATGTTTGTAATTAGTTGTTTACATTGAGATAGGATAGTGAGTTGCAGTCTAGTGAATTGGGACAAACATGGACAGCAAAAGACCACAAATACTTCAGAATCTAGAATCAAAGTCACATCATAATACAGTAGACTGGGTGCAACAAGGCTGACTTGTAGCAAAGATGAAAGTACAACAGACTGGAAAATTTGAGGTTCGAAAATCTGTGCGAGGTTGATAATTGTTGTGAGGAGGCCTGTCAACATCACTGAGGATTTTCACAAAGGACAAACATATTGCTGTCAAAGTCAGAACAGTACAATCATGGGTTCTAATTCTCTGAGCCTATAAAAGGGGATTGATCGACCTCAGAAAAGATTGACGATGGTTGTGGATTTCATTTGCAAGCAAGAAAAATCTATCAAGTATCGAGCAACCGTTCTCAAGAGCTGCGAGCAAGTTCTGTACTTGTAAGAGGTTGTCTTGTAAGTCACAAACAAGAAGATAATGAACTCATCTTTTGGCCTGGCCACACTGGTTATCAAGGAAAGACTGGACTAAACCTTTGTTGATAAATTGATAATGATTGTCCAAACCAGTATAAAAATCGTTTGTACTCTATTATTTTTTGTCTTATACTTAGCACTTTTAGAAAACAATCCAGAACACACAAGAGACAACTTTGAAATACTTTTTTCTCTACTGCAGACACATTCCGCAAGTTTATAGGAGGTTAAGTGCATACTAACTAAGACCAGGCTGCACTCAACAATGAAATTTTTTTAATAGCCTATTCAAAACGTCCCCCTTCCCACGGCTATTCATTGTAAACTCTATGATTTACAATAATATCGTACCCATGATTCAGAATGGTATACAACAAACTCTTCACTTGCTGGCATTGTTCGACAGAGCACTTGTGCATATGCGTTATATTAAATGGCTCGTTATCGTTTCCATATTCTTGAGATCAAGTATGTTATTATATGAAACATAAGCAGAATAGTCTTCTTCATCACCCTTATGATGTTGCTAGAACAAGGGAAAACAAAACAAGTAAAACATTAGAAATTGTTCATCATTGACAGACGTACTAGTATGCAAATTAGGCGTACTACTTGTTAAATTAATTCATTTATTAACTAGGCATACTAGTTTTGAATCAGGCGTACTACTTGTTCATTTTCATAACAGGCGTACTAGTTCATCACAAGGCGTACCAGTTGTGAAAATTTGTAATCCAGCAAGAAAAAATAGAACTAAAAAATATGAAAAACAAAACACAACAAGTGACTTACTTTTACAACGCTTAGCCATCAGTTGTAACTTTTCCTTCAGTGTCTCATCGACAACTTATACACACCAGGCGTCTTCTTTGTCTTCCTTGTCGGCACTTTCCTCGACTTAGTGCCCTTTATGATAACAAAAAATTGGTCATCCGTCGTCTCTGTCTCCTTCTCCACCATTTCCTCCTTGATCTTTTTCTTCTTCTTGAAATCACTGTCATAGAGGAATTATGATTTATGCTTCTTGAATCTTGTTTCCCTCCTGTCTACGATTCTTTTCACCAGAGCCGATGGTGATTGATTTTTTTGTTGTTTTCTTCTTTTCTTCCTATTCTCTTTGTCGTTCTTCTGGTGGTTCACCGGAGCCAATGGTGGTTGTTTTACTTCATCTTGCTATTCCGCTAGCTTTTTAACCAACCGTACAATTTCTGTCTCCTTGTTTTCCATCTCATCTTTTAGTTTAAAATATTCTTCTTTGAGCCTGATGTTCTTTTGATCAAACCCATTGATCAATTTTTTTTTTATGTTTGAGGTGCTTGTCCTTTTCCACAAATTTCTTTTCAAGCAAATCCTCCCTTTCCATGGACGTCTGAATCACCTTTTGTTGCATCTCAATGTGTAATCTCATACGCTTGTTCTCCATCAACAGGTCGTTGATCTTTAGTTTCACATCATCACACTCTTTGTACTGTTCATTTTTTTCCACCTTTAAAGCATCCATGCTTTCTATTTTTCATCCAGTCTCCTTTTAATCTCCTTGTTTTTTTGTCTAGGCTTCCTCCAGTTATGCTTTTAGCGAGTCAAATTGTCATTGAGCTTTTTCATCCAAGCTAGAAGGGGCATCGATTTTGTTCGTGAGCTCTTCATTCAACCTTTTCATGCTATGCTCTAACTCTACAACTTTTTCTTTCATCGTCTACACGCTCCAGTTTCTCCTTCTCCTTTTCTTTCATCTCAGCTTTATGCAGCTCTTTCCTCCATTATTCGTAGCTCCTCCTCCAATTTTTTAATCCTTATTTCCAAGATTTCTTCTTTCGCTGTCAGTCCAATGGCATAGACTAGCTCTGCCACACCATGTTCTGCAACAAGATCTTCATTCATTTACTGTTTTTCCTCTTCAAATGATGGAACATCGTCTTTTTGTTGATGGACATCTCTAGCCCAACTGTGACATTCCTCGTCTTCGAGGTTCGGTGTACGATATTTCTAAATAGGATTAGCATGTTCAATGCTTTCAGTCTCTTTGTCATGCGCCTCATCTTTGTCTTCTTCTTTATGCACTTCAATCGTGCCTTCAGTTTTGTCTTCCGTGTTCTGATGTTCTTCACCATCAGCTTTTTCAACTTCGCCATTGTTATCTTCTGCCTCGGCTTCGTCATGCATCCCAATTTCATATTCCTCTTTCTCATGCTCTGTTGGTTCGATACTACCAGCATTCACCCGTCATTAAAAAAAATATATACAATGATGAAATAGGCGTACTACTAATTTTCCCAGGTGTGTTACTTGTGTTTTAAACTAGGCGTACTATTTCTTGAAAAGGCATACTACTTTTTTGACAAACGTACGGATTGTGTTCCGTCCAGTCATAACTGCGAACTTATTCTACGCCTTCTACATAGCATATATGTGTCCAATTTAGACACCTTCTCTTTGTTGGCACAA
This sequence comes from Drosera spatulata, assembly GCA_035668315.1. NCBI lineage: Eukaryota > Viridiplantae > Streptophyta > Magnoliopsida > Caryophyllales > Droseraceae > Drosera > Drosera spatulata. The sequence continues at coordinate 30,225 of JAOVYX010004549.1, forward strand.
ACAGCGTCAAAAGAAGTCATAGAGCATCTTGTTCTTCTTATCCTTTAAAAGCAACCTAAAAAGCTTCCAGTATTTATGCGCTCGTTAGCACCTTCTCGTCTTTCTTGTTCGAGTTCACTTTCATCAGGAATCTCCTCCTAATGAACTCGTCATCGTTTTCTGGTCTAGCAACGGTGTCGATATCTCTATTTCCATCTCTGATACCAAAGATCAGCTTTATGGCCATTGAAGAAATTTTGATAACGCCTTTCTTCATGTGAAATGCTTCAACTTCCACAAGATATTTTTTGCATATCTGTCATATAAACATGTCGCTTTTCCTGCGTTTATCTTCGATCAATTTGTCTTCTGTTGCACTCTTTATCAAGTGCCAAAACGGTGTCAACTTGAGCTTTTCTTTCTGCAACTCCGTAAACTGTTTGTCCTTCAAAATGGAGAACACACCCGCCAATGAAGAGCGATACTAGGCTTTCGCCATCTATGCTGAAAAAATATATACATGAAGCAATAGGACAAAGTTAGTGTCAGTATTTTCACTAGACGTATTATTTTTTTTCACAGACATACTACCTACTTTTGTACAGGCTTACCTAGTTTTTTTTGCCATAGATGTACTAATATTTCCCCGGTATTGATTTTGCACAAGCAGCATACTACTTTTTATGCACAGGCATATCACTCTTTTTTTTTTAACAACAGACATACTAGTTTATAACAAAACGCGCACTACCAGTTTTTTTAAGAACAGATGTACTACTTTTTAACCGGATAGTTTTTTACTAGGCGTACTAGATGATCTAAATGATGTCTTTCAACAAGGCGTACTAGTTGTATCACAGTTTTTTTTTTTTTTTTCACAAGGCAAACTAGTATTTAGAAATTGATAGTTATTTCCTTGTTTGAAATTGACAGGCGTACTAGTTCAAGGTTGCATGCATGCATGTTTCCCTAGGCGTACTAGAATCTCGAAATGAATTTTCGTTTAGACATAATCATCGTGAAATCTTATTTATTACACCATAACACAGTAACCATTGTTGTTTTTAATCTAACCTAGGTCGAATCAACACAAAAAAAAAAAAAAAAAAAAACACAAACAAAACATCAAAATCGAATTTGAGTTTGTATAAACCTTAACCTTTCGAATTGATGCAAAAACTCCAAATTGGTGAGATGTCAGATGCAATTTGTAACAACATATTACAATTTGAGCTCAGAACCGGCGTCGAATAAGCCTGAATCATGCAAAATTCGGTGGAGAATCAGCGTCTTTGTAAACGCCTGTGAGAGAGAAACCAAAGTTGTATGATAGAGAGAGAGCGTGAGATGAAGGTGTGAAAGTGAATAGAGGGGTAGTTGTGTAATTTGGTTTATATATAGGACCTTAAGGGATTAAAATTTTTGAGTGGTACTTTCTTGGAATAAAAAGTTTCAAGTTGTACTTTTTTGAAATTTTCCTCAAAAAATTACAACACTTTCGTATTTAGAAAAAAAAATTTGTCAAAATATCAAAGTATCATACTTTTACTACCTCCGTTTCAAAATAATTACATCATTTTTCCATATTGGGATGTTCCAAAATATTTGCAATCTTTCCCAATTCCGAAACATCAACTCTCCCCTTGAATTGATGCAAAAATAATGGGATAAAGAAAATGTTTTATATCACATTAACGCACCTCACTAGTTTTTCTCATATTTTTTTCCTCGCTTTTTTCTCTCACTCTCATAAATTGATCATTTTTTATGAATTTAATGCACATAGAAATAATAAGACGAAGTCAACTAATTATAGTTTTATTGGAACGGATGGATTATTTGATGGGGAGACTAAAAGTAAGGGATTTTTACTCAAAATGAAATAATTACACTAAAATATCTAAGCCAAGTTTTCCTGATATTTTAATACCCCGATAGGTCATCTGAGGGTTCATTGTTGTGCTTACACACTAGGCTATCCTTCTCCGAAAGCTCCGCAGGACCGCCTCCCACTAGTCTTCGGCCGGAGAGATTTATTGCACAAAAACGCCAGGATGAAGGCTCCCAAAGAGGGAAGCCCAACAAATGTCAGATGCAAAGCCCCGCACCTCATTGAAGATATGGGAAAGGAATTGAAGTGTCAGAATATTGATTCATAAAGAAATGTTTTTTTTATGGAATCATGTAAGATATTAATTCTAAGAAATCGGCAATTTAATAATAGTGTCATTTGTATTTAGATAAGTAAAATTGAGTAAACGACACAATTGTCCCTCACCTAACCCATTGGACTTATTCTTTCTTCTTCCTCAATAATTCTTGACCCATTGTTCACTTCTCTACACTACTCACTACCGACCAAACAACGCAACATGCTTCCATTATTTCCCATGGCTTCACCTCAATTCAGCTTCATCGTAACACCAATCAACCCTCCAGGACTCGCCTAAATGAACCCCAACAACCCCACAAACATCGGGCAATCTTCTCCCACAATAAACATCTTCAACATCCCAATATTAAACAAACATTCATTTATACTATCATTCCTCATAATCGTATCCCTAAACTTAACCCGATCATTATACAACGTGCGATCAATCGACGATGTGGCAAGTCCTCGTACAAAAACCCCACTAGTCGGTCCATATCAACCGCCGACGAAGTCGTCGGAGATTGATCCATCGACGAGCTAGCTCTCACTACCCACTTAGAAGATGGAGGGCTCCTCATCGTCTGCGATCACAAGCATTATTATTTGTACTAAAAACAGTTACAAGATCGTACGATTATGAACCGTAGATCTAGATGATGATGATGGGATCGTCTGTCAATGACCAAGACCAAAAGAAGAAAACAACAATTTTGTATTGAAAATTGTGTATTTTTATATGAGATAGGGGGTCTATCTCTTAGACCCCTTATATTTATAGGCTTTTACATGACACCTAGATAACCTTATCTTTAAGGAATTTACATAAAAAGATAAAGTACGAAAAAATCCTATATCTTTGCATAGGATTATCTTATACTAACTCCCTTATGATGATCTTTTTAAATCTCTTAAAGACTTTATACCTTCATCATAAAAATTAAAAGATAAACATTATTTTTTGGTAATCAGTATGCCCCCCAGCTTTTCTACCGAGTTGTAGTAAGTTGGTAGTGAAGCTCTTACTGTCTTCTCCGAGGCTGACTAATAGTTTCGTGTTTCGAGTCGTTTTCGTCTTCGACCTGTAATTCTCTTTTTCAAATTTTTGAACTTTGAAGATCCCAACCGTTCTTCGTATTCTCTGCCTTTTCACATCCTCGAAACGTTCTGCATTCTCCTCGGGAACACGTCATTGTCATCATTAGTCATAATGACATGTCTCTGTCATGGATTGTCTTCTTACATGACTCTTTGTTTGCTCGAGATCGACCCGTAGGTAAATCTGGAGCCTCATTTAAATTTCGATCGGATGTTTCTTAGCAGTCTTAGGGTTCTCAAGACCTCTATATATATGATGTTCCTCTTTCTCTATTTTCCCCTTCTTTTTTTCCTTATTTTTGCGAATTTCATTCCTTCGTAAGGTCTACTTTGTTATGGTCACAGCTTACGGCATTTTGGATTCCGACTTCCGAGTTCTTTTAGTCTATTCCAGGTTCTGTGGCTTTCCCTTCTTTTCATTAACCATGTCATCTCAAAATCTTACCTTTTCTAACCATATCTTCCCTGAGGGTTCTTCGAGAAATCCTTCGGATCTTCCTAGCTCATCTAGGAACTTAGAATTTGAGGATGACTTGTTAGATGTTGAGCCTTTAAGCGTCATCTAAACTTTTCCTACCAACGTTACGTTGAGCTTTTCTCATAACTGAGGAAAATAAGGCCACTTTTGGTTTGTAGGGTACGATCTAGAGTTGCCCAGACCTCATCCCATATGTTATTAGTTTCTTGGTCGTAGACTTCCAGTGTATGTGAACCTTTTTGAGGTACGCTTTCAGTTTTTGATTCACGCTTTCCTCACTTCAATTTTCCGTCACTTGAACATAACTCCTACGATGTTGATTCCCAATTTGATCTGTCCTGCCATTGGTTTTTTCATGTATTTAAAAAATGTCGGAATACTCGGGTCAGACGTTTCTACTGACTTATTCTTCAAATGTTACAAAGTCAATTATTCCACTAGGGAGGGTTGGTATTATTTTTCTCGCCGCCCTGGGTTTGAATTTGTAGCTGTTATCTCTGAAACCGTTGAGTGATTTAAAACGTCCTTTCTTCTTGTTAAATTCGAGTTCCCTTGGTCAATTCCAGCTCGGTGGACCACCAATGTCCCCCTTAAATATGTAAAGAAAGTGAAACTGGATGACCTTGGAAAGGAGAATCTAAAACGTTGCAAGAGTATCTGGAGGAGAAGGGTCCGGCTAAGTTCTTTGACTTAGTAACCAAAGAAAGTCTCATGGAACATCTGTTCGGTATGTTTTGTTCCAAATATTCTCCATGCCGAGTTCTATCTTTCCTGACTTGACGTTTTTTCTTTTGTTTTCAGTTTCTCATTCGCCTCCTAACATGGCGTCGAGACTTGTTCAATTGACTCGTCGCTTGGCTAAGAAGAAAGCAAAGGGAGTGCCTTCAACATCCACTTCGGCTCAACCGACTTCTGAGGGGCCGAGGTCAACTACAGAAATGACTCTATGGATGATAATGCACCTCGCTTTTCCCGAACAAGCACTATTATGCCGAGTCCGACTATATCTCCTCCTCGTCGATCTGATAAACGTCCCAGAATGTCTTCACCAGCTTAGCCTACTTCTTCTATTTGGTACGCGGAGCCCATTGGGGCTACCCCTTTTCACCCCCATCTTGAGGGCAGGTTGTCACTGAGTCCGAGGAAGATAGTTCTTACCATCCTACATAGAAGATTAACAGTGTGGCTTTGACTAGTTCTATCGAGACGAAGCCTCAATTGATGTTGGAATCAATGTTCCTTCCCATGGATCGTCTACTTGACCAATCTACCGACTTGGATATTGTAACTGAAGAAGATTATCGCCTCCTTCATCAAGTAAGAGCGCCTTTCTCTTTTTCCTGATCTCTCAGCCGATTTATGTTATTCGTCTTATATTCTTTCTTTGTTTTCAGAAGATTACCAATTATCTCCATCTCGTCCGTAAGGCCAAAGAGGCGGGTTGGCAAGCAAAGCTTTACGAGCTCAAGGTTGCCGAGAATGCTGCAATGAAGAAACGTCTGCGGGATGTCGAGTATTCTCTCAAGCTGGTAGAGGATAGGAAGGTCGTTTTCAAGGCCGAGTTGGAGGAAAGGGATAAGGTCCTTGACATAGTGAAGGTGAACTTAAGCGCTCTTTCCCAGATGAAGGACAAGCTATCTGCTAACTTCCTTGTACTTCAATCCGACTTTGACCTATGTCTTGCCCAAGCTCTTCAAGCTCGGATTGACAAAGAACGGGCTAGTACTGTGAAGGAATTCAAAGATTCCCCTGAGTATAAGAACGACATTGATAGACGTTACGATGATGGGACCGAGAACGTGTTTCTGGAGTTCGCGTGTCGCCTTAGGAAGTATCCTCATACTCTAGCCATTCAACTTCATATCTCCGACCTTATAAGTTGCCCCCTGCGCCTTGCCCAAACCACCCCTCCCCCCCCAACAAGGATGGGCATCCTCCGCTTGAGATTGCCATTATTGAAGAAACAAAAATCGAAGCCGAGTTGGCTAAGGCGGCTGCCGAGATGGGTGAATCCCCCAAGGTAGCTGAAGGGTTGAAGTTGACAATTCTGTTGGGATTGACAGCATCCCAATTCCAGAGATCGCTGAGACGAAGCTTGGTTCTAAGACGACTACTTAGTTTTGTGAACTTTTTCAGTAATTGTCCATTTTTGCTATCAGAATTCATAGTCAAGTTTGAACTCTTTTAGAACCTTTCTATCTGTAACGGTTCGCTTCTGAAAGATGTTACCTTGTCTTTTGCTTTACTTCGAGCGACTTCATCCGTCCTTGCATTATGCTTTGTCTTATTTGAAGGTACTTTCTCTCTGACTTCCATTTTCAGCTATCATTCAAGATCTCGTAGGGAATTTATGATTCCCTTAGATATCATTCCTTCTTTTTAGGCACTTTATTCCAATTCTCTAGGCTTCTTCTTCCTATAGACGTTAGAAGTAGGTGGTGTCTTTAAATCGAAACCCTTATCCAACCATGGTATTGTCCTTTGCTTTCACTTCTACCCACTCATGGGTGGTGTACTTAAGGATCACTCCAAGTCAGAGATCACGTTCCGACTTGGAAATCTTAAGTTTTATTTGGTCATCGTCTCCATCCACTTATGGATGACGAGCTTAAGGGTCATCTTCAAGTCAGAGATCTTGTTCCGACTTGGATATCCTCAGTCTCCTGTTAGTTTTGATTTGGATTTAAATGCTGCAGGAACTTTCGTCTGATTGCTGGAAGAGAAATTTTATTAAGAATGTAGGAATTGTTCGTAAAGTAAATAGTAAGACATTACAGATACATTATTTCAAGGGTAGTAGAACTTCAAGCCGTCTGCGTTGAAAGTCCGTTCAAGTTGCCCCCCACTTGGTCGAGTTAGTTTATAAGCCCCTTGGTTTAGAAATGTTAAAACTAGGAACGGACCTTCTCAATTGTCCGATAGCTTGCCCCCAATCATCCAAACTCCGAACTATGCTTTCCTTAAGACCAAGTCCCCCAATTAAAAACTTCTAGGTTTTACCTTTACATTGAAGTATCCCGCCATCCTTTATTGCAAAGCTTTTTGCCGGATTGAGGCCATGTCACGATGTTCTTCTAGGAAATCCAACTCTTCTCGTATCCAAGTTGTATTTTCTTCAGGAGAATAGTTTTGAACCCGAGCTGATGGTTTCAAAATTTCAACAGAAACTATTGCTTCTACTCCAAATGTTAGGCTAAAAGGACTTTCTCCTATGGATCTTTTTGGCGTTGTTCAGTTGGGCCATAAGACCTCTTTTGCCCATAGTCTTTTAGCTTCATGGAGTCGTTTGGCTAATGCATTCTTAATCTCCTTATTGATTGCTTCGGTTTGGCCATTGGTTTGTGTATGTTTCACCGATGCAAATCTCTGTTTGATCTTGAGCTTCCTGAAAAACTTGGTAAAATCTGAACTGGTAAATTAGAGACCGTAGTGAGAAATAATAGTACGTGGTGTTCCATATAGATAAACGATTAACCTCCATACGAAACTCTCCACTACCTTATTTGTGATCTTGGCAACTGCTTCAACCTCGACCCATTTAGTGAAGTATCAACTGCCACAATGACAAACTTCTTCTGAGATGGTGCTATTGTTAAAGGACATAAAATATCGATTCCCCATTGTGCGAAAACCCATGGGATTTTGATTGGTGTAAGGTCCGAGGCAGGTCGGTGAGGTAAGTCGGCTTTTCTTTGACATCTATCTATTATTTTAACATACTCTTGGGCATTCTGATTCATGGTCGGCCAAAAATATCCCTACCTTAAACATTTGAGGCTTATGGTTCATGGCCCGTGATGATTTCCACATATGCTTTCATGGACTTCTCCGAGGATGAATTGGGCTCTAGTCAGTTCTAAATGTTTAAGAAGGGGACAGGAGAGCGACCTTTTGTATAGTTAATTGTTGATGAGTTCAAAGTAAGGTGCCTTTCTTTTCACCTTTTAGGCCGAATTGTAGTCTTCTGGGGGTGACCCATTTTGGAGGTAATGAACTATATCATCCATCCAGGACGATTCATAATCTACCGGGTTAAGTGTTTTCTTAAGTTTTTTCCTCGGTGCTGAGACGACTTCAGTGTATAATTTGTTGAAAGGGATATTAATGATACTTGCATCAGTGTTTTC
>JAOVYX010004550.1:0-10153 GCA_035668315.1 Drosera spatulata
TTTTTTGGGCACAAAAAAAAAAAAAAAAAAAAAAAAAAAAAAAAAAAAAAAGAAAGTGCCCACAGACAACGGTCCATGAAAGGTGCACCAAAAACTATGACACCCAATTGTTGCTTCCCCCACGAATTACAGTCCACATTCTCCATACTTGGCTTTCCCAGAATTTTATGCACCAACCCTTCTTCCGTTCCCACATGATCTACGATAATCAAACACACATTCCAACAAAAACGATAACAATGTCGCACTGGAAGTATCTCATTGAAGAGAGTTACACAATTACAGATAAGAATCTCACATCAAACCGACCTTTTTTTAACAAAAATCTCACATCTAGTGGGTAAGCTGATGCACGACAGATAATAAGTGTCGGCTCAGGTCATCCAACAGTGCAATCCCAAAAGCACTAGATGTACTCTATTAAGGGAAATGTCGTCGATTTCAGGACTCCATTTATCTGGGGTTAGAGAACAGCTTGATTGGGATATAGTCACTGTTAAATTCTGCGCAAGGCCGGTTCATCCTCCATCACGATATATAAAACTGGACCTTCCGCGATACGAAACCATTATAAACTTTGGAGCGGCTCATCTGCACAACATGATGATAAACAGTGAAAGATTAATGCTATTACTAGCGGCAACTAAACTCATAAAGAAATGACTTTCAACTTAATAAGAATATTCTAGCAATCACGTTAACAAGATAAAGTATTACCCAAATAGAAGCAACCAGAAGAGTAAGGGAAAAAAAAAAAAACACTTTAATCATGACCTGTCTTGGAATTTCACATGCTCTGTGGATATCTCTGATGTCACACGATCAAGACTATGCTTCCTAGCTTCAAATGCAGGGCATGCATTTACACACGAGAAAAGGTAGTCCTGTATTACCAATTCAACCTTTACACATGTCAAATATGATATAAAGACACGCATTTGTTGGTGCCGCAAAGGGTGCACATTTATTCATTCAAGGTACAATATCGCAAGACAACAAGTTTTGGTCCAGCCATCTTCAACTCCTTATGTATTTGCTTAGGCTTTACACTCTCTAGTAGAAAATGGTCCTGCCACTTTGTCTTCGTCCTTTCGCTTTGTAGCTTCTACTACAGGGAAATCATATACTATCCATTTCTTGGCCAACAAGATAGAATTTCAGGAATTCCCTGTCATGGAGGCAAGCAGGACTCTGGAGTCCACTAAACTAGTGCGCGCCTGAAAAACTATACGTGCTTCATGCTGAAAAATGAAGATACAAGAGTGCAGAAATCAACATCAATGATAAACCACCGTTTATGTAGAAACTATACTAACGGGAACAGCCTCTCGGTATACGATCGAGCTAATCCTTTGTATAATCTCCCCTCCCAGACCCCATTTTTAATGGGAATCTTTGATACTAGGTAAGTTGTGTCCAATTTATGCAAAAACAATAACAGGGCAAGCTCTAGTGCGTGTCTAGAGTCATGGTCACTTTGTCCTTGATCTACATCTTCAGAGCCAAACATCACTTCCGTGGTAATGACATGTAAAATAAATATCACAAAGAAACTTATCTTTCCTTTTGCTTCATTCTGATTGGTTTCAACCATTCCAGGCCCTGATCAGTTAACACCTTTTAGCAGGCGCCAACCAACAAGACAAGGCCATAACCAACTTTCCAATTTGACAAAAAACATAAGGAGTCAAAACAGATTACCAGGCTAACAGGAACAGGAGTAACATAAGTATTATTTTAGTCAGATTTAGCCAACCAATAAATCTACAAGAAGCTAACTACGACATGTAGCAGAACATTTGTCGTTGAATGCTGTCTGTTCACGATATGAATCGGTATTCCTAGAGGAATCACTAGGGAGAATAAATGTACCTAAAGCAAATTTCCTGGTGTTTGTCCCTATGAATTTATAGATTCTAGAGTCCAGGAGGCTCCGACTATTTTCAGAATTCTTATACCACTTTAGTATCTCTCATCCAGAAATAACAGACAAATTTGTGCAGCACAGTTTGTCCGTGGACTACCAATCACGAGAGATCACATAATCTACACCTTCCTGTAAAAATAAAAAATAAAAAAAATATTGGTCCCTTTTTTGTCCTCCTATGTTCCCAAGGGGCATTTTATATGTAGTTAGTATCATAATTCACCACCGAAAGAAGAGAACTCAAACTGAAAAAAAAAATGTGCTTTAGCCAATCAGTGAACGTTTGGCTGCCAAAAAATGGTTTTGCCAAGGATCGATAGGCCACAACTTTTTTTTTTTTTTTTTTTTTTTGTGAGGAGGATGTCCGGGTCAGGTCGCGCGCACCTCTACTAATCCCCCGGACACTGACAAGGCGCCCCCACCAGCATCGGGTAAAGCTTTGACCGAAGTCAACGGGTATGGCCAACATGGATTTTGAGGCTAATGAGATTCGAACCCAAGACCTTCAAGAAAAAGATTGAGTCGAACAACACTAGACCAACTCAGATTGGTTGATAGGCCACAACTTTGACAGCGACAACAAGACAAATAATAACCACATCTGCAAACATGGTCTGTTTTCAGGATTTCATCCTATTCAAGAAGCACAAGTATGTCTCTCTGCCTCATGCATTTGAAAAAACATGAAACATGTGTAGACACATTTAACAGTTCACAGAAGTCTTCATGACTTCATCTGAGCATCAGCAGAGTTAAGAGCACAACTAGAACTTCTGCTAATTGTGAATTATAATGTAAGAGACTACCCAGAATCTAGTTTGTGAGTTGAAGAGTAAGCGAAAACCAATTTTGTTAAGAATCCAACTAATAGACGGAGTAGGATATACTACGTAAAAGCTCTTAAAACAAAAATTGTCTGAGTGTAACAACCCTATCGTTTACTTATAATCGAGATCAATGCATCTTGACTTTGCAACCTTGTTTAATAGCAATAGTCGACATCCTGTACCACAAAGATCGGCTTCATGACAGCTTATTCTATAAATATGTAACGGCAGTATAAATATCATTCTCACACAATCAATCACCTACAGGAAAAGAGGGAAACAAAAATCAAGAGTTAACTAACTCTTCAAGTTCATTGCTCTCCATTCTTTACTAAGCTACCTTAAATCATTTAGCAACAAAGTGTTCGATCAGTATGACAAACTCAGCTCTACCAAAGCTCGCCGTTGCACTGCTAATGTGCTTGATGTTGGCAATAGTTGTGCCAAAGGTAGCAGAGGCCACACTAGCCCCAGAATGCATGGTGGTAACACCTATGTTTAGGACATTTTGTGGCCCTGCTGTTACCAGTAATGTCAATCCTGGAAATACATGTTGCACTATACTAGGCATGGGCAATTCCTACATGAGTCCCCAAGCTGCTTGCGAGTGCTATACAGCTTCTGTGAAAACTATACCCGGCTATAGTTGGGATTTATCATCACAGCTTCCTAACAAATGTGGTATCTACTTACCTTACCCTATAAGCCGCAGCGTCAATTGCTCAAGGTAATCCGTTCAACATCTACTAGTAGCTAATGAAACACCTAGGCAAATTTACTCATCATCGCACTAATCACTTATTTGTTGTGTTATGGTGCAGTGTCTAAGCAAGATTGATAGATGTAAGAGAATCCAATGATCATCAATATGTCAATAACAATTACGACAATGATGGACTACAATAAAGAGGCTCAGTTCCAATATTTGTGGACTCTGCCTATGCAAGTTATGTCTTATTTCTGATAATAATTCAATAAAGTGGAATTTGTTTTATTCTGAATCCCTCACAAGTTCTAGTTCTCCACATGTTCAAATAAGGTGCCAGAAAATCGCAAGAAAATATGCTTCGGCTATTGATATAAATCAAGTAAATGCCAGCTGATTTTCGGACGATCGACTCAATTGTCATATCCATCAAACTTTAACATACTTAAATTAACAACTTATGGAAAAGGAAGACAAGTACTTGCCTTGTTAGAACAGAACACAAGCATTTTGCCTTTCTCCACTTCTGCTTCAGATCAGTGACAACCGGCAGTCGCTTTGAACTGTTCTAGCTGCAGATGACTCTCCTCCTGCAACAAATCAGCAGCCAGAACAATGATTTAAACCGTATTCTCATCCCCCGTGTATCCGAAAAAACTCAGTAATCTTAAACTAACTTCAAGCCATGATCAGTTAACTAAGGGCACTATTAAATTTCAGGTTTACGAATCCATATTCACAAAATTCACCCTGCATTTTCCCTTCAGGAATATGTTTCTAGTCCCGTCTTGTCTATATTCCTGAGCATTTCGTTTATATTCCCATAACACCAGGAGTGCTTTACTTGCACCGTGTTAATAATGCGAGCACTACATTAACGCTCCACTAAGGAAGCAATCGCTTGCTAGCGCTACGTCAAGACGCAGATGTTTCACCAACGTCTTACCAACGCTTCGAGCGTTTCATCAACGACTCGTATGACGCTACATTGTCAATTGAAAAGCAACCTCGATGAGGCAAAGACGCATAGCGTCGCTGACCTAAATAGGTTACAATTCCATTAAAGAAACATAAGCGCAGCGGCAAATCTCATCATGACATCAAACAAGTATATGTTAAGGTAGAGTATAAAAAACAACCAATAAAACGACGACACCAAAAACATACAAGACAACAAGGGTCAATCCATCAAAATGGATCTCGACAAGCATGTGGCAAGTGGTATGGAAGAGTAAGTACAATTTAGGGTTACGTGTCATGACATAACAAAGGAATTTTAATGAATGTCATGCTTTAAGGCTAAAACATGACACCTAGCCTAACATATGTCTTTATCTTAACTGAAGAGAAGAATGATTCATCTACTTTAACACATTATAAATAGACATAAAATGACTCGTTTTCAGTACTTTAAACATCCTAAATTTCGTGGCCAAGGGAAGGGAAGAAATTAGAGAACATAATGGTGCACGACAATAAGGAGTTCCGGCGTGCTTGTACAAATTAATAAGGATTAGTTGTCTACGACCTTAATGAAGTTGTTATACTTTGTAAGTAGGTGTATGATGAGTTCAAAAACCTGGATTTGTAGGTGACCGCGAGCCTAAGAGGTTTGAGAAGGAAGGGATATAGTTTAAGACGCAAGGAATCAAGTAGTGCGCGAGGTAACTATATGTATGGTTTGTGTTTGCCATGGTTCAAGCCACTGTTTTTGCCACGTTCTCGTTTCTTCCTGTATGAGTATGACTCTGGTTTTGTGTGATAAACAAGCCGTTGCAAGTTATCAACATGGTTTATAAGAGTATCGACATATTTTCCATGGAAACCGACATTCTGACTTGTCACGGTTCGAAAATCAAGAAAGTGTTTTGCATGCTTTGTGAGCTGGTTTGTATGGTCATGAAACACCAAGAACATGTTAAGGAAACCTATCTCGTCGACCCTAGGTGCACCTAATATGTCAAAACGACTAAAGTACTCCAAAGCATGACCACTCGCGATCAAGTTTATTTAATTGCTTTAAGTTTCATGCTTGATTTGATATTTTAAAAGCATGAACCAGAAGGTACATAATGAGATTTAGTAAGTGTTCGTTGCAAGAAATCCTTTTGACGACAAGCCTCATTATGCTTCCGTGACTATTTCTTTCACGTTTGCATAGTGGCCTCATCAAAAGCTCAAGTTTGTTTGTATTCTTTGTGTGTCATGCTTTCTCTGATTTAGACTCAAAGAACCAGGATTATGCAAGATGATAATAATGTATTTACTGGTTGCAAACTACCTACACGCTATGTTCCGCAATGCTTTCTTATATCGATTTTATACACCTGAAACTGTTTCATGAAAACCTCTATATTTTCTTTTATGTTTCATAGTATAGTTGCTGGGATTCCATCTCACTTTTTTATGTTTTAAACGTTTTCAGGTAGGCAAGAAGAGCAAGGGTACGACGGTTAGTGAGTGGACCTAGTTATGACCCTTTTTGTTGTACAACGGTCATGTGGAAGACTTGTATGATATAATGGTTATGTAATTGCATTTTGATACCCTACCACTCTTTTAATATGTAATGTATTATGTTTATATGACTTTGCAACTTGATCATGTTATTTGGTGAGTCGTGGCAGCGACATATACCACCTAAGGTGAGACGTTACACGTCTATTCACATAACTTACCTCTAACATTTCTTGAGTCACGAATTCGATAAAATCAATGAAAATGACTACACTAGGACATAACCCAACTCTATCAAAGTCGGAAAAAAAAACTAGCTAATGTGAGGATGATTCAACTAGTATATATCATTATCATGTATACAATGGACGTCTCCTACTCCTATAAAAAGGGAGGCTAATCAATGGTTAGCTTCAATGATTCGAAGATTCAGGAATCGCGGATGAAATAGAACGCATCGAATTCAACCCCACAAAGAATAGAGCCAATTGAAAAGAAAAAGGGAGGGGACCTGATCGAGGAGGGGTCGAATCGATGGATATTCCCCATTGGTGACATTCGATTTTGCGATATCGATTTGTAGCAGATCGACGACACAATGGATTACTAGGGTTTCGAATTTCTCAGTTTTTTTTTTCTTCCTTGGTGATTCAGGACCGTTGCAGTTATAAGATGACTCGTTTATGCTGATATAGGTATACGAGTGCCTTCGCGATAATTTTTCGTCATGGATCAATTATTTGGAAAATTTTCATAATAACAAGGACGATGAAAGACTGAAAGTAACAGCAAAATGAAAATGGACATATTTGATATCAAAACATAACATATCGATGTATTCCAATGTTAAAGAATCTGCAACTGATAAATACTCCTATGAAGCAACTACACTTGAATGAAACCAAGTAATATAATCGTCATCTTTATCTTCATCTTGAATCTTATGCTCGACTCTTGAGAACTCGGAAGTTATCCAGATCAATTCACACTGTAAAATTAAACGTAAAATAACAATGTTAGAATGAGCAAAAATATTACTACCTCCGTCCCAAAATATAACGAACATTTTGACCCGACACGCGAATTTATGTATGTGTTGAATTTTATGAGATATGATGAAAAAAAAGTATTTTTTCAATAATAATGAGATGTAAGTGAAATTTAGAAAAGAGAATGAGAAAGGAGGAAGGAGATTTGGGTGTACTGCAACAGATGATGATTTATTTTGATTTTTTTTTATGTGAAAAGATTACTAAATATGATATGTTGACTATATTTTGGGACGGTTCGAATAGAAAAATATGGTGTATAATATCAGACGGAGGGAATACTGATTTTAAAATGAGCAAAAATATTACTCTCTTGACAGAAATCTTCAAAGCTAAGATATACATGTTGATATATGGTTACCTTGAGCAATTGACGCCACGACTGATGGGGAAAGAAGGATAGGCGCCACATTTGTTAGGAATCTGTGACGAGTAAAACCAGTTGTAGCCGGTAATGTTCTGTAGAGAAGCTTTGATACACTGGCAGGCAGCCTGAGCATCCATTCGAGAGTTCATCATGTCAAGCATAACACAACAAGAACGTCCAGGGACAACATCCGCCTGAACCGCAGGGCCACAGAACGTGGTAAACATAGGTGTGAGCAGCTTGCATTCTGGAGCCACTGTAGCTTGTGGCGCCATAGCTGAAAGCGCAGACACAGCTGAGCAAACCAGGATTATGACAGACAATTTGTGCAAGTACAAGCCAGCCATAGTCAACAATGTAATCTAATTGATTCCTTTTCCGAGGTTGATTGAGCCGAGCTAAGTTTTGTTTCTTTGGAGATTAAAGCAAAATTTATTGAGCTTAATAGCTAGACTTGCCTGCTTAGTTTGCATTCGCTGGCTTGAGGGTGAGGCTGGTATTTTTAAGGTCAATCAGGATGACAATATGCATATATTTACATTGTACCTATGAAGGTCGAAGATGTCAAATTTAAAAAGAATGTTAATTACTGCTTGCCTCGTTGACTTCATGTGGACCAAGAAGGTACCTTTCTGTAATATCGAAACAGTAAGTAAATTGCACCAAATAGCATACAAGTTTTTGATTCATATGCCAAAGGATGACAAACTAGGTCGGTCACAAGTTGATATTTTTACACATAATGTCCGAAATCATGCCTCGGATATATAGGCTTGTCTTCCTAATGTCATTATTGGAATATCACAACGTTATCAAGTTGTCCAATGGCAATCAGATGAATTAAACGCAGGAAAAATGTGTTAATGGTACAACCAGCTCACTTTGTCAAAGAAAATTATAACTGTGAGAAAGCTTACCAGAATGCTGTATAACAATCTATTTCGAATGACCTTCCTCAGCATTCTGCACCCAGTTGTAACGCTGACCAAGCTACTCAATTTGGATGCCCCTTTGACTTCGAATGCCAGCGTCACATGTTATATAGGTTTGCGCTCGCTTGACCTTTTTACATCAGATTCCGACAACACATGCCACATAGGTCTGCCTCCATTGACCGTATTCAGTTTGGACTCGGAAAGCACATCCAATACAGACCTTTTGCCCCTACAGCATTCCCCATGTATTTATAAATAGCCGGCCATCCATCACAACAGAGACACTCATAAACAGAAGACACACACTAAAGAAAGAAAACAAAGCCATACGGTTATAATTAAATTTTTACGTCTGGTTGTTGAAAGCATCTCCAGATAGCTCACATCCCACAAACTTACTGCACCATGACCAGCTTCGTTGTACGCAATATGATTTTTGTACTTATAGTTTGCACCATCATGAAGGCAACTGTAACAGCAGCAGCTGCTGCCCAGGCAACAGTTGTTCCAGAGTGCCGGGTTCTTACGCCCATGTTCAGGGAATTCTGCGGCCCTGCTGTTAAGACAGATGTGACCCCGGATCCAACCTGTTGTAGTATACTAACCATGGGAAATACCTACATGGCTTCCCAAGCTGCTTGCCAGTGCTACCGAGCCGCTGTCCAAAGTATTGGTGGTTACAGCTGGAATTTGTCCTCGCAGCTTCCGAATAGATGCAGCGTCCATCTTGACTACCCAATTAGCCGCAGTGTCAATTGCTCAAGGTATGCTTTCAACTCCTGAGAAAATCACAAAGAATCATCCAATTGTGAAGCGATGCTTATAACAAACTCATCTCCCAATAATTTTCTTCAGCTCAATCTCCTATTCTGTCTTAACCACTTTGCTCTTTTCTTATTTTGCAGCATATAAGCAAGCTTGAGAAGCCATGGCAGTGCTCCACAGGGCGGAGAAGGACAATAAGGAGTGCAAATAGGAACATCGATTTCATTACATAGATGTTACTAATACTACCTAGACAGGGAATTCTATTTCTTATTCTTTATCATAACAAAGAAAATTAAAAAGTCAATTCGTTGGAGAATTGTAATAAACAGTTTCTATGATAATAAATGACCATCATATTCATTCTGAAGTTCGTTTCGAGTACTCTTTGTGTCTCAACTCTCCATACTATATGCAAACATGAAGTTCAGTATTTTTGACTAAACACTACTATTTTGTACATGGTTCTGATCAAGATAAAAGTAGAAACAGCAAGACTGAAATTATATACCTGCAGAAGGTGAATCCAGTTCAGCATCTAAACAGACTGAAAGCTTGGACAGTGAAGGCAAACTTGAAACAATGATAGATGCACTTGCAGTGCACCCCCTGATTCTATCCACATTATTTAGACTTCAATAAGAAAAGAATGGAAGAGCATTACATACCTGCAAAATATTCTTACAGTAGCTCAGAGCCTCAGACAAGTATTTAACATAAAAATTTAACAAAGCAACAAATACACCACTAGCATTCTCTAAAACCTGCTGATGGCAGATGCAAAACTTACATGAATTTCTTGAAACAGCCCAGCAGGATGCCAAAACACTGGAAAATAAATCAGCCACTTCCTGTAACATACTGGCCAAAACTTGTTTCTTGCCAAATCAGCAAGATTCGAGTCATTTTAATTAACAAAATGGCACTACAGGCAAGTAACTTAGACGATCCCCAAGCTAACTTGTTGATCTAAGTTATTGTTTGTAGAGGCGGCGTTGAATTTCAGTTTGAGAATAGGTCCTGCTCAGCCACAGCCCCAAGAAGAAAGCAAAAAAAAAAAAAAAAAAAAAAAAAAAAAAAAAAAAAAAAAAAAAAAAAAAAAAAAAAAAAAAAAAAAAAA